>PITA01031712.1:0-14863 GCA_004023965.1 Spilogale gracilis
CGAGGCAGTCAGAGGTCGGTAGGTGGTAAGCAGGCTACGCGTGGAACTCCAGGTCACGGTGGTAGTGTGAGCGAGCCCAGGCGGCAGGGAGCAGTCTAAGGCTTGTCTCAGGGCCCCCGGACAGAGCGGGAGGGCTCTGGAGTGTGAGCTAGAGAGGACGTTAGAGAGGAGTCTGCAGAGAACTGTGTATCGAGGGGCCAGAAACCTTTCAATGTCAGGTGGGGGCTGAGTTCTAGCAAGGCGTTGGAATGTGTATGTTTGGAATGATGGAAGCTGAAAGGGGTTTGGACAAGGACGCAGCACCTTCAAGAACGCAGGGTTATAGGATGAGTTTCTGGGGCGGGGAGGGGGTTCTCAGCTGGCTCCTGGATCCTTTCATTGCCGTCAGTCGGGGTGGGTGGGGATCTCGGTCCAGAGCAGGAGTCCTTACTTGGGGACCACTGTTGTCCCCCAAGTATGTCGGGATTTCCCTCCATTGGGAATGGAAAATTCCGTTTGTGGTGGCATCGCAGTAATGTGTCCCTTTCATCAGGTAGAAGGGGCATGGTGCCCCTCACCACCCCCTCCCACCTTCAGAAACATCAGAGAACAGACCAGGGAATCGAGTAGAGTAAGCGGGCTGCGGACTTGGAGCGGGTGCATCGGGCTTCAGGGCACAGCCTCGACCGTCTTCTTTCCATCCTCTCTGCATGGCAGGGGCAAGGCTCACTGTCTCTGCGCCCCCATTTCCCCAATGGGAAATAGGGCAACTATCACTATTACTACTGCTGTTCACTGGAATGATAATCCTACAGAATTCTCATGACGTCATAATGAAGTATGGAAAGATGGTTTCCTTTTCTCTCTCCTTCCTTATATCCTTTCCTCTCTCCTTCCACCCTCCTTTCCTCCCTCCCTTCCTCCTTTCTTCGTTCTGTCCCTACCTCTCCTCTTCTCTCTTTCCTCCCTAATATTCTCCTCTCTTCTCTCTCCCTCCCTCTCTTCCTCCATTCTTTCCTTTATCCTCTTCTTCATCCATTTTTCTCTTCTGGCTGTGATAATTGATTTTTTTAAAGATTTTTTAAAAATTTATTTGACAGAGAGATAGCTGGCAGAGGAGCACAAGCAAGGGGAACAGGAGAGGGAGACACAGGCTCCGTGCTGAGCAGAGAGCCTAATGACAATGTGGGGCTGGATCTCAGAACCCTGGGATCATGATCTGAGCCGAAGGCAGATGCTTAACTGTCTGAGCCACCCAGGTGCCCCATGGCTGTGAATTTTAAAGGAAACTCAAGGCCGGGGCACCTAGCTGGCTCAGTAGGCAGAGCGTGTGAGTCTTGATCTCAGGGTTGAGTTTGAGCTCCCTGTTGGGTGTAGAAGTTACTTAAAAAAATTTTTTTTAATCTCCTAAAAAAATTAAATAACTCAAAGCAATATGTCTTTTCATTTCTACATCTTTATGTGTATGGCATTTCCACAAAACTTAGGCATTTCACCTACATAACCACAGTGCCATCCAAGCACCTAAACAGCAACAATAATCTGTTGGAATCCGGCCCAGTCACCTACATCTAGACTTCCCTGATTGCTTCAAAGATAAGTTTTTACAGTTGGTAACTTTAAAACTTAAGGGGACCCAGGTGGCTCAGTCGGTGAAGCATCTGCCTTCAGCTCAAGTCATGGTATTGGAGCCCCAGGATTGAGCCCTTTCTGGCTCCGCCCTCAGTGGGGGGTCTGTCTCCCTTTCCCTCTTCCCCTCTCCCTGCTTGTGCAAGCGCATGCTCTCTCTCTCTCTCAAATGAATAAATGAAATCTTAATAAATAATAAATAACGTGAGAGTTTTGTATGTCCATAATACTGTGTGTTCACACACTGCTTACCATTCACGTAGGAAACGGACAGTGTGTTTTCTTTGAAAAGTAGCAGCTTAATCCACTTTTTTTTTTAAAGATTTTTATTTATTTGACAGAGAGAAACACAGCCAGAGAGGGAACACAAGCGGGGGGTGGGGTGAGAGAGGGATGAGCAGACTTCCCGCTGAGCAGGGAGCCCGATGTGGGGCTCGATCCCGGGTCTCCAGGATCGTGACCTGAGCCAAAGGCAGTCGCTTAACCAACTGAGCCACCCAGGAGCCCTTTAATCCACTTTTTAAAAAGCAACTTTTCCTTTTTTTCCTTACTGTATGCAACTTATATTGCCTTAAGTATAGGCAATAGATTGCCTTAGATATATTGCCTTAAATCATAAGATAGAGAATAAATGGATGAATGAATGAATGAATAACAAAAAAGGTAGTTAAAGCACAGAAAAGAGAATCCTTTTAAATGGTGCAGGTAGGAGAAGTGAGACATACCTGGTTTTTATCTAATGATTTAATCTGCTTAATTTTAATCCAGATATATTGCATAAAGATATGTTAATGTGAATTCTTAATTCAGCAGAATATCCAAGGTATGGAGTTATTTTGGTTAATGAAATCTTATGACGGGGACGCCTGGGTGGCTCAATTGGTAAAGTGTCTGCTGTCGACTCAGGTCATGATCCCAGGATCCTGGGGTTGAGTCTTACATAGCGCTTTCCACTCAGTGGGGAGCCTGCTGTTCCCCCTGTTTGTGCTCTCTCTCTCTCTGACAAATAAATAAATAAAATATATTTTTTTAATGTTATGATGAGGGCAGCTGGGTGGCTCAGTCGTTAAGTGTTTGCCTTCGGCTCTGGTCATGATCTCGGGTCCTGGGATTGGGCTCCGCTTCAGGCTCCCTGCTCAGTGGGGAGTCTGCTTCTCCCTCTCCCTCTCCCTCTGCCTGACGCTCTGCCTACTTGTGATGTCTCTATCTCTCTGTCAAGTAAATAAATTTTTTAAAAAAATTCTATGATGAACTGAGAATGAACACACAACTTAGTGTTTTCTTCTTTGCATCTTTTCCATTGAAGAGAAACATGAAAACATGCACAGTACATTTTTCTCCCAAATTCAAAGAATTTATTGACATGAATTAAATATTTAATTCAGTGAGTTTCATTATGACCACTTGTCAGTTGCATGATCTTGGGCATGTTATTTAACCTCTGTCTGTGCTAGTTTCCCCATCTGCAGAAAAGGTTTCGGATAATTCGTGCTCGTTGCTTAGTGCACTAGTGGTTCACAGCTAGCCCTCAGAAAACTGTGGCTGTTATTACTGTCTATTTGTGTTACGAATGTGGAGCACTACCTAACTGTGTTGGGGGAAAAATATGTGGAAGACTCAATCCTGTGCAAAGGACCCTGAAATGCCAAAGGAGTATTAAGATTTATTCAAAATATCATTTGTTGGGGCGTCTGGGGGGCTCAGTTGGTTGAACCAAGAACTCTTGGTTTCAGCTCAGGTGATGTTCTCAGGGTCTTGGGATAAAGCTCCACGTCAGGGTCTACACTCAGTGGGGAGTCTGCTTGGAATTCTCTCTCTCCCTCTGTCCCTCCCCCTGCTTGCATGCTCTCTTCCTCTTTCTTCCTATCTCTTCTTATCTTCCTAGAATATAAATATTTTAAAAATGTATATCACTTGTCTATTGCCCATGGGTTAAGGTTTTCTGGTTCTCAGGGGAAGGAATGGTGAGAAGGGGCAGGGTGAGGCTAATGGATCTCAATCTCTGACCTTGACTTTAGTTGCTACTCTTAGACAGCTAACACATGACCATGAGCTCTCTTTCCTCATCTTTTTACAGTCCCATCTCAGCCAGGATGGTGGCCAGCCTTCCTGTTTCTTGCTTGGAATGAAGGGAGTGTTGGTCTCTATGTTCAATAGACAGCAGAAGAGCCAGTGTAACACCTTGAAATATTTTTAGCTTTTAGTTTTGAATTTATTTTAGAGAGAGAGTGTGCCTGTGAGTGAGCACGAGTCAGGGAGATGCAGATCAAGTGGAAGAGGCAGCGAATTTCCAACAGACCCCAGGCCAAGTGCGGAACCCTGCGCAGGCTTCCTCCTCATCAGCTCTCCCTACTCCTCCCTCTGCAGCTCCCCCTGCTTGTGCTAGCTTGCTCTCTATTTCTATCACAGAAATAAATAAAATCTGTTTAAAAAAAAAAGTCAGAACCTAAGCTTTATTGTGTCTGTACTGATAAAATACGGGAGAACTCCTGAGAGCCATTTTCATATAAAATTCTAGCCTTCGAAGGAGGAGGACGAAGTCAAAGATATCCCCCAAGTTAACTATTACTGCGGATGGTTGCAAGTGGCAATAAAGCGCTAAGCTTTCGTGTGCTCTGCCGTATCTCAACACACCGTGGACTCTTCCGGTCTGTTCCAGGAAGCCCTACCATTTTCCATACTGAATCCCGGTCTGGAGCCTAGGACAGCAGATTCCTCTCCCGTATTCCGGTGCTAAGGGTAAAATTCCATGATTTTTCTTTAAATTGTGTCTGATATATTAGACCATTAAGACCAGGACACTTGTAAAATCACTGTAAAATGAAAATCACTGTTCATGGCTCCATGTGGTGAAATATGTTTAAATATAAAGTATATATTTAAATGTAAGTATATTATATATTTGTATATAATATATTTTTATATATTATATATAAAGATGTTTATATTCTATATCATATTTTATATACATATAATTGTATATATGAATGTTTATATAATATATAAATATAAGCATATTTAATATTTAAATTAAATATATTTAAACATATGGAATATCATTGGGCCTTAAGAAATTAGAAAATGCTGTTTACAAAAAGTTGGATGAACCTGGAGGACAGTGTATTGAATGAAATAAGCCAGACACAGAAAAGGCAAATAGTACATGATCTCATTTATATGTGGAATCTGAAAGAATTCAACTCAAAGAAGCAGAGGGCAGAGCGTGGTTTTCAGGAGCTGGGGTTTAGGGGAAACGGAGATGCTGGGCTGAGAGTACAGAATTTCATATATGCAAGATTAATATGTTCTGGAGATTGGACGCCATGGTGATTATGTTAACAATATCATCTTGATACTTGAAATTTGCTAAGAGAGTGGATCTTAAGTGTTCTTTTTTTTAAAAAAAGGAGATTGTATTTATTTATCTGACAGAGAGAAACACAGCTATAGAGGGAACACAAGCAGGAGGAGTGAGAGAGGAAGAGGCTTCCCACCAAGCAGGGAGCCTGATGTGGGGCTTGATTCCAGGGCTCGATCCCGGGACTCTGGGATCATGACCTGAGCCAAAGGCAGTAGCTTAACCAACTGAGCCACCCAGGTGCCCCGGATCTTAAATGTTCTTACCAGAAATAAAAAGTAAACTAGTGAGGTGATAGGTAGGTATATTAATCACCTTGATTCTGGCAATTGTTTCACAATGTACACATGTACCAAAATCTCAAGTTGTACACCTTAAATATTTGCAATTTTTATTTGTTATACCTCAATAAAGCTGAAAGAATTAAGATAGAATAGGCTTAGAAATAGAGGAGAGGGAAGAAGCTGATAAATAACACCACATGATGACATTTAAAAGAACATCTACAACAATAATAATAGGAACAATAACTAACCATCATATAGGAAAACAGTTAGGTTTATAGAGCACTTAGGAAGGTCTTTCTGCTCTCCTCTGCTACTTTAACACTTATTCTTCATGCTCCCCAACTCCCAATAAAGAATTTGCATTCATAAATCATGTTATTATCTCAAATGGGAGATGTTTGTTCACCATCTTGGAAGCAGTGGTTGAGTGTCTGTTTAGTGTTAGAGGCTTCGGATTCTGTGATGACTGAAGCAGGGGCTCCTAGAGTACCCTGATAAGCACAGAGAAATGTACAGAACTGTTGAATCACTACATTGTACACCTGAAGCTAATGCAACACCGTATGTTAACTATACTGGAATTAAAATTAAAAACTTAAGAAAAAAATAAGGTTCCTTCCTTCCATGAGCTTAATCTAGTGGTGGAAAAAATATGCTCTGGAAAAAGAATGTAAAACAATAAATTCCTGATGGGAAGGAGATCTGACTGTGACATTTTTCACCCCATTGATGATAGCCAGGGTTGGATCCCCTGATCTGGCTGGGGAAAAAAAGATTAAGTAAAGTTAAAACAAGTAAATTCCAGAAAGCAGGAGGTGCTTGGCTGCATGCTCTCCAAGTCAGGAGGTGGAAAGGTGAGTGGGAGGCCAGGTCACCCTATGAAGGGACCTGAGTAAGAGTGAGGGATGTAAGGGAGCAGGATTTATAAGGGCTTGTTATGAATGGATGGAAGACAAGGATGAAAATGGGTGCAAAGAAGACAGAAAACGCTAAAATGGGATCATTCTAGAACTGGATGAACTATGAAGGGGACCCTGAGGGCAGGCGGGCTCCTCAGGGAGGAGGGACGTCGGTCTTACTCACCTCCTCCCCCTCCTAGCCCAGGAGGCCCGGCCAAGCTGGTCGCTCCCACTCCTGTAGGGGACCGGGGAGCGGCCGAGGCAGAAGGGAAGGGGGTGCCGGGTGGCACAGAGGGCCGCAGTCGGGTGCAGGAGCGGGATCGGTAGGACTGGTTTGGGGATGCTTGATCGAGGCCACCCCGCTGATAGCTAAGGCCGTTCCAGTTCCCAGACCGAGAGCAAGAGCGACAGCGGCCGCTCCGCTGGGAGCCGGCGGCTTTGGGGCCCTCGGGGCTCTTAGTGCCACGCCTCCCTCCTGAGTCCCAGGCCTCCCGCTCCTACCCCGGTGCGAACCCGCCACCGGAGCCCCTGTTGCCGGCCGTGCCTTGGTTTCCAAAACGTGACGCCACGCACCTGCCCAAAGCAGACACTTGGAACCAGTGCCCAGGAAGTCAACAAAGCCCTTCCCGCGCCTAATGTGGGCTCCTATGTGTGCATCTTACTGAAATGAGCCACGGAGGCAACCCGTTCGTTCCCTGCATCCTTGCGGTTCCTCAGGACCCTCTTGGAGTGTAAGTCCACAGGACACAGTGTCTTTTCTCAGCCAGGTGCCTGAAATGACTGAAGGAAGGGTGATGGCCACAAGACATTTCACAGACACAGTCATTTCCGCATTGGACAATACAGTCAATTCAGCTTGCATTACAGTGTGTGTGTGTGTGTGTGTGTGTGTGTGTGTGTGTGTGTGTGTATCACATATTATATAATACAGGCTGTGTACTGTGTTGTGTGTGTACGCGTGTGCATATAAGAATAGCTCTGGGCGCCTGGCTCAGTGCAGTCTACTTGAGATGCTTTCCCTCCTCTCCCTCCTCTGCTCCTACCCCTGCTAGCATTCTCTCTAAAATAAGCCAACAAATAAATAAAATCTTAAAAAAGAAAAAAAAGAGGAATGGCTCGAGTCAAAGTACTTTTTTTAAATCTCTCCTGAATTAAAAGAAAAATCTGAATGGAATAGGGGGGAAAGTACAAACTATTGAAAGTATTTTCTATGGAAATACATAACATGTTTATATTATGGCTGCATTATTTAGTATAAAAAAAGGAGGCTGGAATAGATTTTTTAAAAGATTTTATTTATTTGTGGGGTGAGAGCACAAGCTTGAGGGGAGGGGGGCAGAGGGAGAGGAAGAAGCAGAGTCCCCACTGAGTTGGGAGCCCAGGACCGTAGGATCATGACCAGAGCTCAAGGCAGACACTCAACTACTTGAGCCACCCAAGTGCCCACACCCTTTTTTTTTTTTTTTAAGATTTTGAATTACATTTTAATTACAGGTAAACTACAATATATTTTTCAATAAGAATGTCCCATGCAGGGTGCCTGGGTGGCTCAGTGGGTTAAGCCTCTGCCTTCCACTCAGGTCATGATCTCAGGGTCCTGGAATCAAGGCCCACATCGGGCTCCCTCCTCAGCAGGGAGCCTGCTTCCTCCTCTCTCTCTGCTTCTCTGCCTACTCATGATCTCTCCTCTGTCAAATAAATAAATAAAATCTTTTAAAAAAAAGAATGTCCTAAGCAACATTTGGGGCATACTTATACAAAAACATTATTTGTTGTCTATTTGAAATTCAAATATAAGGCAAAGTTTTGAACTTTATCTGCCAATCCAAGTTTATGCCCCAATCTTGAAAATGAAGAAGATTAAAATATTGATGTATTTAAAATTTTTGGAGTTTCTGTTCTTTTGTTCTTTTATATAATTCTTTTAATCATAAGTGATAATTGGCATTGTGAAAATTCAAGGAATTCATAGATGCCCAAAGAAGAAATGACAAATCTATTCACATCTCAGGAAGAAAAAAAATAATCAGGGTTGGTATTGGTGATATTTAATATTGTTTGATGTTCTCAGGGATATCCCTAGGCATGCAAGGATGAAGAAGAAAGGGTGAATGAGTACACGTATGTAGAAAGAAAATCTAATAAGACTGGACTCATACTATATACTTTTAAAAAAAGTAAGAAGTACTAAATTTAAATTTTACTTCATTTTATTTTAAAATTTTTTTCAACATTTTATTTATTTGTTTATTTATTAAATATTTTATTTATTTATTTGACACAGAGAGAGAGATCACAGGTAGGCAGAGAGGCAGGCAGAGAGAGAGGAGGACGCAGGCTCCCTGCTGAGCAGAGAGCCCCATATGGGGCTGGATCCCAGGACTCTGAGATCATGACTTGAGCCGAAGGCAGAGACTTAACCCTCTGAGCCACCCAGGCGCCCATTAAAATTTTTTCAGCATTTTATTTATTTATTTGACAGAGAGAGAGACAACGAGTGAGGGAACACAAGTAGGGGGAGTGGGAGAGGGAGAAGCAGCTCCCGCTGAGCAGGGAACCCAATGCGGGGCTTGATTCCAGGACCCTGAGATCATGACCTGAGCCGAATGCAAATGCTCAACTGACTGAGCCACCCAGGTGCCCCAAACTTTACTTCATCTTATAGAAGAAAAAGAAACATAGGAGATTGAAAGAACTGCTGAACTTCAGGAAATTGTTTCTTCACCACAAGAGATAGTTTCACAAAATCCCCTTTTTCTTCTTCAGAGTACTCTGAACTTCTCGGTATGTTACCTTGTCTCTGAGGCATAATTTTTTTTAAGATTTTATTTATTTATTTGATGGAGAGATAGAGAGAGAGCACAAGCAGACAGAGCAGCAGGCCAAGGCAGAGGGAGAAGCGGGGTCTCCACAGAACAGGGAGCATGAAGCAGGGCTCAATCCCAGGACTCTGGGATCATGACCCAAGCCGAAGGCAGCCACTTAACCAACTGAGCCACCCAGATGCCCCGAGGCATACTATTTAAGACTCTCCCAAAGATGCCCACTTATCATTAAGAACATCTACAAAATGTTCCAGCAAGTATGATCAGGTAATGTGGGGTCTGATTTATTACATAGGACCTCCTGTCCTGGATACTCAGATCTCTTGGTCCTCAGGGGTCAGAAATTTGAAATCAGAACTAGGTAAGCAGAGTGAAGAATCAAGTTAAAGATGCTCACAGCCAGGGACAGAGAAGGGCAAGAACAAAGCATATATGACAGCAGGGCCTATAAACAGAAGGAAGAGGGTAGAACAATGCCAACCTAGGACGGTGAACTTTAGTAGGAGTTTGTTTTGTCTTACTTTCTTTCTTTTCAGTGCTTTCAATTTCTTCTGTTCCAGAGAATGAAAATTGCTTAATGTTACCTTCTCATGCAAAGGTCGCAAATGAGCAGCTCCTGCCTGATTCTATCCTGCAGACCCTTTTTAGATGGTCCGCATTTCAGTTAGGGTCCCCTGGGTGGCTCAGTCGGTTAAGCGTCTGCTTTCAGCTCAGTTCATGATCCCAGGGTCCTGGGTTTGAGCCCAGCATCAGGCTCCTGCTGAGCGGGGAACTTGCTTCTCCTTTTCCCTCTGCCATTCCCCCCACTTGTGCTCTCTGGCTCTATCTCTTTGTCAAATAAGTAAATAAAACCTTAAAAAATTATTTCAGTTAGTTGTCAACATTTAAAGAATGGAAGTTTTCATATAAACATTTGGATTTGGTGTTGGTCTTGAAAAAAACTGGAAAATATGGCAGTCTTGGCCCAACATTTGCCCCCTGTGCACTGACCTGGGGCTGAGTACTGGCCGCCCCCTTTGAAAGAGATATATTCTTCCTCAGTTTGCCAGTCTCCACTCTCCTTGCTGTTATGTTACCTGCCTTTATCAGCATTTGAGTTGGTAACCCCAGTCATTTAAAAACATGGTTTTTTAGGGGGGCCTGGGTGGCTCACTTGGTTGAGCATTCGACTCTTGCTTTCAGCTCAGGTCGTGATCTCAAGGTTGTGAGATTGGGCTCTGAGCTCAGTGCAGAGTCTGCCTGTGATTCTCTCTCGCTCCCCCTCTCCCTCTGCTCCTCCCCATGCTCATGCTCTCTCTCTCTCAAATGAATAAATAAATTTTTAAAAACATTGGGGCGCCTGGGTGGCTCAGTCATTAAGTGTCTGCCTTCGGTTCAGGTCATGATCCCAGGGTTTCAGGATCGAGCCCCACATTGGGCTCCCTGTTTGGCCGGAAGCCTGCTTTTCCCTCTCTCACTCTCCCCGCTTGTGTTCCCTCTCTAGCTGTGTTTCTCTCTTTCAGATATTTAAAAAATATCTAAAAAAATAAAATTAAAAAAATAAAAACATTTAAAGACAAAACATGTTTTTTAGTGGTGCCGGGCTGGCTCAGTCAGAAGATCTAGTGATTCTTTATCTCAGGGTTATAAGTTCAAGCCCCACATTGCATGCAGAAATTACTTGAATAAATAAAACTTTAAAAAAAGACATGTTTTTTTATTATGCGAAGTGTCAGGCATACACAATGCAGAGAGAATCACCATCTTATGTATTGGTCTCTCAGTTTCAACAATTGTTCTTAGCCAGCCTTGTTTTATCAATATCCTAATGAATTCAATATACTTGCATAAACTCGTGGATTATTTTGATGCAAATCAAGACATCACATGGTTTCATCTGGAGATGTTTCAGTGTGTAATTCTAATCATGACTCTTTCCATTATGCTGCGCATGCTACAGCTTATGCTGTGGTGATAGGATACATTATGCAATAATAGTAGTGAACATATTTTTAAGATTTATTTTATTTGAGGACACCTGGGTGGCTCAGTGGTTAAGCATCTGCCTTTGGCTCAGGTCATGATCCCGGAGTCCTTGGATCAAGCCCCACATGGGGCTCCGTGCTCAGCGGGAAGCCTGCTTCTCCCTCTCCCACTCCCCCTGCTTGTGTTCCCTCTCTGGCTGTTTCTCTTTCTGTCAAATAAATAAAATTTTCTAAAAAAATTTTTTTTATTTGAGAAAGAGAGAGCGCATGCACATGTAGGGGGACGAGCCAGGGGGGAGAATCTCAAGTGCCTGGCTGGCTCAGTTAGTTGAGCGTGCAACTCTTTATCTCAGGGTTGTGGGTTTGAGCCCCACAATGGGTGTAGAGAATACTTGAGAAATAAAATCTTTTTTATTTTTATTTTTCAAAAAGATCTTATTTTATTTTTCTGTCAGAGAGAGAAAGAGTAAGAGTGAGCACAAGTGGGAAAAGCGGCAAGTAGAGGGAGAAGCAGGCTCCTCGCTGAGCAAGAAGGCTCATGTGGGACTCAATCTGAAGACCCTGGGATCATGACCTGAGCCAAAGGCAGATGCTTTAACTGACTGAACCACCCAGGTGTCCCTAAAAAAAGAGTTTATTTATTTATCTGAGAGAAAGAGACAGAGTGTGCACAAAACTCAGGGGAGGGGTAGAAGGAGAGGGAGAGAATCTCAGCAGACTCTTCGCTGAGCAAGGAGCCTGACTGGGGCTTGATTTCATGACCTCGAGACGGTGACCTGAGCTGAAATCAAGAGTTAGACCTTAACTGACTGAGCCACCCAGGTGCCCCTTAAAAATAAAATCTTTAGAAAAAACCTAAACAACTTATTTTCCAAACATGACTAATTATTTCTCACCAAATAGTTTTTTTTTGAGATACACCAGCCTGGGTGCTGGCTTCAGTCACAGGCACGCATCTCGGCAGGAACTTTCCAGAGGTGTGCGAACCACAAACATTCAGTATTTGAGCTGTAGAGGAAATGAAATACATCACCTACAATTCATATGTGCTTTTAAATACCTGTTCTCTGGAGGGGGTGAGGCATTTGGCTGGCTCAGTGGGAAGAGCATGTGACTCTTGATCTTGGGGTTCGTGAGCTTGAGCTCCACATTGGGGGGTATAGTTTTTAAATAAATAAATAAATAAATAAATAAATAAATAAATAAATAAATAAATAAATTCCTCTTCCACCACACTCTCCCTTAGTACATTGAGTACAATTCAGATTGAGGCCTTGCTTTAGGGATTTTTTTTTCTCTACACTAAAGTTAAGGGGCATCAAAACCTCAAGATTCCTGATAAAGGATACCTTTTGCACAAATAATAAAATCAAAATTAATTGTTATGAACAAATTATCAAAAATTTTTTAAAGATTTTATTTATTTGGGGCACCTCGGTGGCTCAGTTGGTTAAGCATCTGCCTTCGGCTCAGGTGATGATCTCAGGGTCCCGGGATCGAGCCCCACATCGGGCTCTCTGCTCAGCAGGGTGCCTGCTTCCCCCTCTTTCTCTGCCTGCCTCTCTGCCTATTTGTGATCTCTCTCTGTCAAATAAATAAATAAAATCTTAAAAAAAAAAGACAGAGAGAGTGTGGGTCCAAAGCCTGACTCATTGTGTCCTCCTGGGACAATTGCATGAACTGTCTCTCAACTTCCTCACCAGAAAAACGGGCATAATAATAGTACCTGCATCATTAGGTTTTCATGAAGGTTCAGTGGGTTAATACATGTAGCCTCCTGTACTCCAAACATCTGATCCATCAGCAAATCCTCTTAATTTCACCTCAAAAATACATCCCCGAACCTTTCACTTTCCCCACATGTATTGAACCTAGGTCACCACTCTAACCTGAAAGTGGAATGTTGCATTAGCTTCCTGTCTCTGTGCTTTCACCTTTTCTCTCCTATGACCATTCTACACCAGGAAGCCAGGACAATCTCATGGTCAAAATGCGAATTTGACCCTGTTGTGCTGATGACTATAACTTTTGTGGTGCATATCCCTCTGATGGGCCTAGAATAGGCTTTTTTTTTTTTTTGACGGAGAGACACAGCGAGAGAGAGAGAACACAAGTAAGGGGAGTGGGAGACGGAGAAGCAGGCTTTCCGGCGAGCAGGGAGCCTGATGAGAGGCTCGGGACTCCGAAGGCAGACGCTCAGTGACAGAGCCACCCAGGCAACCCTAGAATAGACATTTAATACATGGTAACTACTGTTGCATTATTATTTCCTGGCTTCTAGGAATCAAATGCATTAGGTCTAGAAAGAGAATCTATCTGTTGAGTTAAATGAACATGAAGCAGCCAAAATAGGCTTATGGACCGAAGCACATACATCTGCAAAAAGACACAATACGAATATTGTTTTCACAAGAGAATGTCCTCTTTTCTTTTTCCTTTTTTTTTTAAAGATTTTATTTTATTTGACAGAGAGAAACACAGCCAGAGAGGGAACACAAGCAGGGGGAGTGAGAGAGGGAGAAGCAGGCTTCCCGCCGAGCAGGAAGCCCGATGTGGGACTCGATCCCCGGTCTCCGGGATCATGACCTGAGCCGAAGGCAGTCGCTTAACCAACTGAGCCACCCAGGCGCCCCGAAAATATATATTTTTTAAAGAACGTCCTCTTTTCATTGAACACATTTCACAATCTCTCTCCCCATCTTGGGCTCATGTGGAAAAAAGGATGAACGGGGCTGCAGTGGAAATGTGAGCCCGCTTGGTGAATGGTCATTTGTGAAGTTTTGTTATTTTCACCTTGATTAATCTTCACCACATCCCATTACAGTCCGTAGTTACAATTGTTATACTCATTTTAAAGATAGTTAAACCAAGGCAAAGTAAGAATAAGCAGCTCCCCAGATTAGCCAGATAGCAAGCGGTGAGCAAAACCAAAATGTAGAACTCTGTGGTCTAGCACCAGGGCCTTTGCTCTCAGAAAACTGTAACGTCAGACCACGATTCCTGGCTAAATCTTTTTTTTTTTTAAGATTTTATTTATTTGACAGAGATAAACACAGCCAGAGAGGGAACACAAGCAGGGGGAGTGAGAGAGGGAGAAGCAGGCTTCCTGCTGAGCAGGGAGCCCGATGTGGGACTCGATCCCGGGTCTCCGGGATCATGACCGGAGCCGAAGGCAGTCATCCAACCAACTGAGCACCCAGGTGCCCCTAAATCATTTTTTAAAGATTTTATTTATTTATTTGACAGAGAGAAACACTTCTAGGGAGGGAACATAAGCAGGGGGAATGAGAGAGGGAGAAGCAGGTCTCCCCCCCAGGAGGGAGCCGGATGCAGGGCTTGATCCCAGGACTCTGGGACCATAACCTGAGCTGAAGGCAGACACTTAACTACTGAGTCACCCAGGCACCCCCTACTTTTTTTTAAGTAGGCTTCATGCTCAGCATGGAGCCCAACATGGGGCTTGAACTCATGACCCTGAGATCAAGACCTGGGCTGAGATGAAGAGTTGGACACTTAGGGGTGCCTGGGTAGTTCAGTCAGTGGAGCATCTGCCTTCAGCTCCCATCATGATACCAGGGTCCTGGGATGAAGTCCTGAATGGGGCTCCCTGCTCCACTGGGAGTCTGCTTCTCCTTCTGCCTGCCCTCTGCCTGCCGCTCCCCCTGCTTGTGCTCTCTCTCTCTGACAAATAAATAAAATCTAAAAAAAAAGTAATTGAATGCTTAATCAAATGAGCCACCCAGGCGCCCCAGTTTCCTGGCTACCTTTGCTTAGAGTAGGGTTCCATTTGAATTTTAAAATAAAAAGTAAGTTAAACTTAGCTTAACAATTTTAAGTAAATAGTAGCATGGTTGGTATGAAGTTAAGCAACACTCAGCCCGGGTACATGAGTGATGGGAGGTTAGATAACACTGAAGCACAC
>PITA01031713.1:0-14851 GCA_004023965.1 Spilogale gracilis
GAGATGGAGTAAGTCAACACATTAAATAAATTAGGATTCCAAGGTCAAGGGGTAAATTAGGGCCCCAGCCAGGGCCTGAGCCAGGGCCCCAGTGTCACCATGAACAGAATAAAAACAGGAGGATCTGTGAAGGGGAGTGGGTAGAAAATAGAACCACCGCCATTCAATATCCCTAAGGCCATGTAATGAAGCAAGAAACCCATCAAAGGAATAAATAAAAGCAGGACACCAGTGACAAATCCAGAGTGGGCAGGAAGCCCCAGGGAGGGGAAGGGTGCCTTGGGTTCCCTGAGGGCTCACTAGCAAAACCCACGGGCCACAGATTCACCCCACTCCATCCCTGCTGCTCTGTAATTGTCCTGGTGAGTTTCCAAGCCAGCAAGGGCCACTTGGTGAAAATCACCTGATTAAAATATTCCTGTGTAGACTGTTAATAGCAGGGGAGGTAAGGATAGGGAGCAGAGGAAACCACAGGCTCATGAGTTAAAAGCAATAAATTACCCACGGGGCTCTCCCACCCTGTATGACTTTGGGCAAGTCGCATAAGGGCTCCATCCTCTCCGATCCTGAGAGCAAGAGGAGTGCCTGCCACCTGCCGACCCCGTGGGGGTTCGGGGAGGATTCGGGAGATAATGTGGAGAAAGCTGCTATGGATCAGGCATTATGAACACGAGCGAGGACAGTTTCTGGCCCACTCCTCACATCATTAAGCTACCTATGCTTTCTTACGCCTGCAATAAAAGTTCCTGCTCAAGGAAGAAAGGAAGAGTGGACGAGGGTGCTCATAACCCAGGCTGGGTTGGCCCTTAGCCGATCTCGTCAAAGCCACTCACTAGACCCACACTCAGGGCACCCTGGAAGTTTAGCACAGTGCTGGGCATTTAATACCACAGATCGGTGACTAAAGGGGCCCCTGGACCTTTTCTTTTTAATTGAGATCCTTTGCTTTGTGTTACTACCTCTCTACCCCCAGCGTCCTAGGGCACTAGGGAAGTGACTGCCAGGTGGTGGCGGGGGAGAGGCTCCTGCAGTCTTCCACTACTCGGTGCTTAGGGGTCTGACGGATGCACACTTTCGCAGTGTCTAATTTCAAGGCTACCAACTAACGAAACCAGGTGGCTCTTCATTCACAATAAAAAAACCTATATTTACAGTATTTCTAAGTGAGGGTGAGGCGACGTTGCATGAGTGCCTCTGATAGATACAAGAGAACTATACTCGATGTGGGTCTCCATCTTCAAGGGTCTTTATCCAGTTAGGTGAACTTGACGTTTATTCCTAGAAAGCTCACAAGCCTGAGTATGTGCCAGGAGAGAAGGCAAAAAGGAGGCCCAGGCACTTTAGGTCAAGGGAGGAGAGACTGTGGGCCCCTAGGCCAGACGGGAGAGGGGAGCAGCTCAGCCACGCTCGCTTGCAGGTAGCCACAAGGCCACAAAGGCCTGAATGCCTGTTATTCTTAATGATCAAGAGAGGACATGGGGCGCCTGGGGGGGCTCAGTCGGTTAAGCGTCTGCCTTTGGTTCAGGTCATGATCCCAGGGTCTTCGGATAAAGTCCCATGTCGGGCTCCCTGCTCACTGGGGCCTGCTTCTCCCTCTCCTCTCTGCTCTTTCACTATCTCTCTTTCAAATAAATAAATAAAATCTTTTTTAAAAACTGAAAAAAAGAAGAGAGGACATAGTGAGTTGGGGAATGGGAGGTACACTTCAAGGCCATGTCCCCTCGCTTCCTGGGTTCTGATGGGGGTGAGGTTCTTGCCCCCTCACCCCCAGAAGAGAGATCATTGGCTCCTTCTGTTTCACGATAGTACTTCCCTGGTGTGGGACCAAGGCCACAGGAAACTGGCACGTTCGGCTAGCTCCCTTTTCTATCTATGTAAGTGATACATTGTTCAAATCTAAAAGTGGCTCCTTTTGGGGCGCCTGGGGGGCTCAGTTGGTTGGGCGACTGCCTTCGGCTCAGGTCCTGATCCCGAGACCCGGGATCGAGCCCCACATCGGGCTCCCTGCTCGGCGGGAGTGTGCAGGTCGCACACAAGCAAAGTGGCAGAGCTGGGATCTAAACCCAGGCAGCCTATGAACCTGGGCGCCCCACAAATATATTCCCATCACTTTCATGCCGCTGGGAAGAACAGAACGTATTTTAGCCAATCCAAACGCTCAGAACGGTTCCTGTCCCGATAGTGTCTTAGTTACCTGCCTGAGGTTCAGTAAAAAATTAAAAAATAAATAAAAATGCAACAGAACGGAGACAAAGAGAAGGGGCTGCAGCGATCTAGAGAACAAGGGCCTGCCGAAGTAATGCAGGACCCAGGCTTCAGAGGAGACACTCCAAGTTCGCAGCTACGGAGAAGGACAGACTGCGTTTCGGGACCCCCTGCCTCCACAGGGCAAAGGTCCAAATTCAGGAATAGTCAAGCATCAGTAACAAATTCAGCTAAAAGTTGGACCAATTAAGACACACATGGCAAAGGAAATGAAACAAACAAACAAACAAAAACAAATTCAGGGGCACCTGGGTGGCTCATTCGGTTAGGCATCCAGCTCTTGGTTTCGGCTGGGTTCATGATCTCAGGGTCATGAGATCGAGCCCCATGTGGTGTTCTAAGCTCAGCAGGGAGTCTACACGAAGATTCTCTCCCTCTTCTCCTCCTCACTTGCTCTCTTTCTCTAGGATAGAAAAATCTTTTAAAAAGGAAGGGCAGGAGGGTGGGAGAAAGAAGAGAGAGAGAGAGAGAGAGAGAGAGAGAGAGAAAGAAAAAAAAGAAAGACAGGGGGAGGGAGGGAAGGAGCGAGGGAGGAAGAAAGGAAGCAAGGAAGAAGAAGGAAGAAAGGAAAGGAAAGGAAAAAAATAAATTCCAAATTCAGGGCTTTGGTCATATTTCACAGGAAAGGAAAGGAAAACAGCTATTTCTTAGGTGAGTCTGCAAACGCTCAAGTATCAGATACATTACCGCTCTACATCCCAATCCCTTGACTTCTTCAGAAAGCTTGATGACTTTATTACATAATCAACCCACCCACAGCCCCTCAGTTGGAGCAGTCCACCCACCCCACCAATCAGTGCTTCTTCTAATATGACACCTCTCTATTCTTGCATATTTCTGCAAAGTCCTGACCAGCAAAAATGTGGTTCCTATCTCTGCAGAGCTCTCAGGTCCTTATCTAACCGAAGGGAACAGATATAAAAAAGCAAATGTCTGAAATTCAACAGGGTTCCAAAAGGCACCCTGGTAAACTACCAATCTCTATGGATTTTCCTAATCTGGAGAAAGAATGAACACCTACCAGCCAACTATAAGCGCACGAGCTTGGTCTACCAGCATGCTAACAGCAAGAAAATAGGTCACTTAAACAACAACAAGAACAACAACAACTGGAAGGTGGCCAAAGAATTAGGGAATAGAGCAGGTATTTAGTCTGTCTGTGGGTGTAAGAACACAACCATTCGATCTCTCCGTCTCCGTCGGATGACGCTGACCCACAGCCAGAAGCTAAGGCCCCGCTCACAGTCCCAGCAGAAAAGAACACCCTCCACAGCAGAAGGCCCAGCAAGAGAGCCTTAACTCACACCTTAGCTTAGAGAAGGAACTCCGGGTCCCTCGGAAGGGACTGAGCTGACTTAGAGGGGACAGAGCGCGGGCTCTGGGTCACAGCCTGACCCTGGTCTCTCTGACGTGGCCCTGAGCATGTTCATTAGCCCCTCTGAACCTCAAGGTTCTTCATCTATAAAACACAGGAAGAAAGCCCCCAACTCGTAGACTTCCAATACTGTGTGTGACAGAGGGTGGCCATTCAAACTCAGGTCCCTTCACCACTCGGTGAGACTAAATTTGGGACGCCTAAGAGCAGACCTTTTATTTATTTATTTTGCAGATTTAATTTATTTGAGAAAGAGAGAGAGAGTGCACGCATAGAAGCCTAAGGGGTGGGGAGGGGCAAGGGAGGAGGGAGAAACAGGTCCCCGTGGCTCCATCCCAGGACCCCCGGTCATGACCTGAGCCAAAGGCAGTCGCTTAACCAGCTGAGCCTCCCAGGCGCCCCCAAGAGCAAACCTCTCAATTGGGGTATAAACAAGAGCCTGCAGCCTCAGTATTTAGAATTAAGGCTTGTGATGAAGTAAAAGCATACGAGACAGAACAAAGACTACCTTAAAACTGTTATTCTTTCATAGGTTATCTGTCTTCTCTTTTTGGGTTATTTTGGAGATTTTTTGCTTTATGTTTGGCTATTTGGCAACATGTCGGGGGCGGATCTGGAGATTTATTTTAATTCATCTTGTTAAGCAAAACACTTTGTGTTTTCAATCTGAAAACTCATGATTATTTTCCTTCTGGAAAGTTCTCAGGCTGCATCTCTCTGACTAGTTCTTGTCTGCCATTGCGCCTTACTCTCCCCTCCTCTAGAACACCTATCAGATCTGGGTTAGAGGCTCAGGGTTACCCAACTACTCTGTCAAAATATCGTCAAAATATTTCCTCTACTGCATTCTGAGTAGTATCCTCGGCATAGCTCTCGACTGGTTAATCCCATGTGCACCTTTGTGCAATTTGGAGTTATTAAGATTCACATTTCAATGCCTATTTTTCATTTCCAGCATTTGTACATTACTCTCTCTCTATCCACCTACTAATATTTCCTTGCTGCTGGTCGTGTCTCATATTTTCTTAGAGCTGGAATCCCTTCATTCATCTCTGATCATTCAAAACATGCATTGTAAGGTCATTGTCAGACTGCTCTATTTTCATTTAATCCCAAACAAATTAATCTCTCACTGTTGATTTTGTTGGCTATCTTTAGCAGAGATGGTTTTCCTTAGATATTTTGGAGTTCTGGTTTGCAACCCATATATAGCCGGCCATTGGATGGGGTGGGCTACGATGGGAGTGAGGGGTCTTCTCTGTATCACCCTCTCGCTAGGTTCTGTGGTTAGGGGGAAGTCAGGGCTCTCCTAGGATCCCCTAAGCCTGGAACAGGTCACACTGACAGAGCAGCGCCCCCAGGATACAACAACACTTTGAAGCTTCAGTCATCAGGCTCCAGGTGACCTTGAGCCAGGAGAAGGCTCAAGGTTGTATCTGTTTCTTCCCACCGCGGCCCCTGGGCTTCATTCGGAGCAGTAATTGTCTTGGATATTTTTAGCCTCCTTTGGAACCAGGAGCAGCCCAGCCCAGACCTTGGTTTTAAGCAGTGAGTCTGGCTCTGGTCCCCTCCCCACACGGGCTACTTTTAGTTCCCACTGCTCGACCAGAGTGCAGCTCCTCACATCACCGCCTACGACCAGACTCACAGGGAGCAGGGCTGAGGCTTCGGCATCAATCTTTGCTTTGTATTTCTGTTCTCTTTTCATAGACATGTTTCTCTTGTTTCTGAGAATAATTACATCTTCAATTTTCTTTTTCTATTTGGTGTTTGGACCAAGGAGGGTAAAGGGAAGAGATCCAAATTAAATTTCTACACTGGGCAGAAGGCGATATTTAAACCAAGACTGAAAGAGGTAAAGGGGAGAGTCCTGCAGGGGGTGCAGCGCAGGAAATTCTCCCTGACAGAGGCAAGAGCCAGTGCAAGAAACCCCGAGGCAGGCTGGCGGGCCAGTGTGGCTGTAGCAGAGTGAGCAAAGGCAAATGGAGAGAGGCGGAGGCCGGGAGAAGCACAGGGAACAGCAAGTGGCTGGACTCTGGACATGATTTCGATGCAGAGCTGGTAGAATTGGTTGACGAACTGGCCGCAGGGAGGGGAGAAAGTGAGGAATCAAGGAGGACTGCAAGGAGTAGACGGCCATTACCTGAGATGTTGTTTGGAGGGAGTTCAGTTTTAAACCCAAACATTGGAGATTAAGCCCTCTTACCTGACCGCAAAGATACAGGAATTGTTCTACAGCTCAAAAGACTGAGGACTAATGCCCAGAATATACAAAGAAGTCTTACAGCTTAATGATAGAAACACAACAATTCCAGATGCGTAAAGATTTGAACAGAGCCTTCACAAAGAAGAAAGAGGGATGGGGAATAAGTCCACAAAAAGATGTTCAACACCACCAGTTGTCAAAGAAATGCAAAATAAAACCACAAAGAGACACACCACACACGCCCCAGAAGAGCTAAGATCAGGCCACTGAGAAGACTGTGTTGGCGAGGACATCAAGCGGCAGGGACCCTCACACGCTGCTTCTGGGAATGCAAAGTGGCAGAGACACTCTGGAAAGCAGTTTGATGGTTTCTTCTTTCATAAAACACAGGCCTACCAGCTGTCCCAGCCATTCTACTCCTGGATATTTCCACACAGGAGAAATGGAAACTTCTGCCCGTCCACATCTTATACTTAAATAGTCGCAGCAACTTTATTTGTAATGGTCAAAAAATGGAAACAACCCGAGGTCTGTCAACAAGTAAATGAATAAATAAAATGGGGGACATCCAAGGAACGGGATACCACTCGGCAACGAAAACCCGGACACGTGCGACAGCACGGATGAAACTCCAGGTCATTGTGCTGAATAAAATAACCTAGAATCACTCTCCTTTCCTCCCCACAGGGTACATAGTACACGTTTCCATTCATAATGAAATTCCAGAAAGTGTAAACCCATCTACAGTGACCGAACGCAGATCAGTGACTGGAGTTAACGGGGAGGAAGGAATGGAAAGCAGGGACAAGATACATTCGGAGGCAATGAAAATGCTCTGTATCTTTAAGTGGTTAGTATCAATGCAAAATACATCCAATAGCCGCAGTTAGGAAGAATAAACCATAAGTACAGGATGACTAGAGATATACTGGAGAGAAAAGGGACCTCTCTTCTGCTGATTTGTGTGCAGCTCAGAACTGGGCCGTGGAAACCCCAGAAAGAGATAACGCCTTGTCTTGACAGCTAGGATGAAAGTGTTTCTTTTCCACATTTCGTAAACCCTAATCTTGGCAGAATAAAAACTAAAACCTACAGCAGAGCCCTTGGGATGTCCGACCATGCAGTCAGAGGCCGTGTACACACTCAGATATTGGCCCCTCCGAAAGGATACTCCCCGCACAAGCCCCTGCGCATCAAACAACTCAACGCGCCTCCGCAGAGCCGTCCCTGTCCTGCAACTCCGCCCTGAGGGTTTTATTCTTGCAAACTCACAGAACGCAGGCACCCAATTCCCGTCAGAGACCAGCAGCCGCAACACAGAACGTCCTTCATTCGAGATCTTTCCTGCGGCTTTCCTCCCCTTTGGGGCCTCCACACTGAAAATGCGTGCTGCGCAAATGTAGGGGCGCCTCTGTAAAGATCAGAGTAACAGCTAAGGTCAGAGGTTTTCCCTCTCTGTGAAAAACAAAGAGACTGCTCACGCCTTCTCTGATGAGCCGGAGAGCGTCAGAAGGTGGCCCGAGTCGTGCGTCTGTCCCACAGACTCCCTTACCCCTCTCTGCACGGGGTCAGAGGTTAGGAGGTCTGGAGGGTGCAGGGTGTGGAGAAGTCGCTCAGCTGCGGCCGCCGGGGGAGCCCAGCGTGGTCCACAAGAACCTTCTGATGGCAATGCTCTAACTTCTGCACTGACGACGTAGGAGCCACAAGCTACATGTGACCCCTGAGCAGCTGAAATGTGTCTGGTGCAAAGGGGGAACTGAATTTTAAGTTTTACCCAATTTTTGTTAGTTTTAATTGAACCTGGCTAGTGAGTACTCTGTTAACTTCAGCGTCTGAAAGCTTAATGCGCCCCTACAATCTCAAGAAAGAAAAAGAAAACAAAAGCTCAAACATCCTCTTCCCAGGTTCTCCTCCAGTTATCTTTTTAAAAGTATCAAATTAAAAGTTAGGACCAGCTTGAATCTACAAGATAAAGAAACACATCTGGGGGCGCCTGGGTGGCTCAGAGGGTTGGGCCTCTGCCTTCAGCTCAGGTCATGATCTCAGGGGCCTGGGATCGAGGCCCACATCAGGCTCTCTGCTCAGCGAGGAGCCTGCTTCCCCCTCTCTCTCTCTGCCTACTTGGGATCTCTCTCTCTCTGTCAAATAAATAAATAAAATCTTAAAAAAAATAAAAATAAAAAACCACGTCTGGTGCTGCCTGTTACAGGAAAAATGCTGTTTGAAAAAGATTCGGTTTAAGTAGCGCCATGCAGTGCAGAAAAAACCCAGCCCGGCAGGGAGCCAGCGACAAGGGTGTTCCGGGGTCAGGGACCGGCAGGTTGGACACTCAGGCTACCACCAATCTTGCTGTGCACTCGTGAGCAAATCACTTTTTCTCTCTGGACCCCGATTTTTCAACAAGAACCTGGACTGAACCACCTGCCCCATCTAATACACAGAGTCTTTAGAAAGGAAAAGAAAAGGCAAAGACTGCCAAACATCAAATGCTACTTAAAAATAAAGCAAGATGCCATCATCAAGTCCCCTAAGTCCTTCCGAGGTCCTTATGCTCCTTCCCTGGCCCCACCCACTCTTCACAGACCGACTCTAGCCCCACCACCTTCCTGCGTTCTCCTCAGAATCCCTCGGCTCTCTCCCACTGTCCCCACTCCTGAACACCTACCCGTCAGCGCCTGCGCCATTCAGTCTCTCCTAAGCCCAACTGTGGCATGTGCCCTCTCTCTCTGCTGGAGCTCCCAACCACTGGCTCTGGACCAGATGAGTTCACGCATGTCAGAGGACAGACCTTCACGTGATGAAAAATAGACGGCAACATCACAAAGGGAGACAGGGCCCTCACGAGAGTCACCGGGCAGAAGCCAAGGACCGAGAGGTCCCCCACACTTAGCATGACTGGAGCAGCCACAGAAGAATGGGGCAGGTGGGGAACCCTAACCATGGACCTGCAGGGGGCCCTCCAAGCAGGGGGCAAGAGCCTGGCAGGCAACGGCTTCTGCTATGGTCTGAATGTTTGTGTCCCTCCAGCATTTTTTTTTTAAGATTTTATTTATTTATTCGACAGAGAGAAACACAGCTAGAGAGGGAACACAAGCAGGGGAGGCGGGAGCGGGAGAAGCAGACTCCTGGCCGAGCAGGGAGCCCGATGTGGGGCTTGATCCCAGAACTCCGGATCATGACCTGAGCCGAAGGTAGATGCTTAAGGACTGAGCCACCCATGCGCCCCTCCCTCCAGCATTCTTATGTTGTATTCCTCACCCCCTAAGATGACAGCATTAGTAGTAGGGCTTTTGGAGGGGTGCTTAGATCGAGAGAGTGAAGGCTCATGGACAGGATAGCGCCTTATGAATGAGCTTCCCAGCCTCTTCTGCCTTGTGAGGGTACGACCAGAAGTCTGTGACCCTGTGCTCACCAGACCACGGTGGCATCCTGATCTTAGACGTCCAGCCTCCAGAACTGTGAAAAATTGGTTTCTGTTGTTTGCAAGCTACCCAGGCTGTGGTTATTTTGTTATGCAGTTTCCGTCTAACCAAGTCACCAAACTGTCTCTTTTTTAATGATTTTATTTCTTTGAGAGAAAGTGAGCGAAGAGAGAGAGGAGCAAGGGGAGGGGCAGAGGGAGAGGGAGACACAGACTCCCAGCTGGGCAGGGAGCCCAGCGTGGGGCTTGATCTCAGGACCCTGGGATCATGATCTGAGCCAAAGGGAGAAGCCTAACCAACCGGGCCACCCAGATGTCCCCCAAATTGTCTCTTAAAAATACAGTCTCCATGGGGTGCCTGGATGGCTCAGACACTTAAGCATCCAAATCTCCATCTCGGCTCTGGTTTTGATCTCAGGGTTGTGAGTTCAAGCCCCACCCGGTGTGGAGCTCACTTTAAAAATAAATAAATAATAAAATATATAGTCCCTATCAGTATAATCCAAGAGCTACCGAATTCAATAACTTTAAGTTCAGGATGGCAACCCCATTCCCCAACCCTTTCTACAAGGTCAAACTTCCAAGCTGTGCTGTTGTTCATGAATTAATAGTGGCTCTCTGGCTTCAGCCCTAGAAGCCGTGGAAGCGTGTTAAAGATGCAGTCCAGGGCGCCTGGGCGGCTCAGTCAGTAAAGCTTCTGCCTTCAGCTCAGGTCGTGATCTCAGGGTCCTGGGATCGAGTCCCGCATGGAACTCCCTCTTCGGTGGGGAGTCTGCTTCTCTCTCTCTCTCTCCCTCTGCCCTGCCCCACTGCTCATTCTCTCTCTCAAATAAATAAAATCTTAAAAAAAAAAATGCAGTCTAGTGGAGATTGACTTTGAAGGGCCACAATGGAACTTTCTGGGGGTGATGGCCATGTTGTTTTCCATTTTCACAAAAAAGATAAGCTTGGATTACACAAGGGGACACATTTACCCAAACCCATAGGATAATATAGTTCAGATCGGCACATTTCACTCCATGTAAATTTTACCCCACAAATGCATAGTCCAGCCACACACACACCCCCCAATCAGAACCTCTGGGACTGGGAGACAAACTCTGGTTTTGTAACATATTTTCCAGGTGATTCTGACGAAGACAAATCTCTGAGAACGCTATGAAAATTATTTGCCTAGACCAAAAATAAAAACAGGTATAGACAAGGAATCTACTCAAATCAGGATTCCCACTTTCTATCTGCAACTGACTATATGACAGAAATCACACTCTCAAGAAATCCTGGCAGAACAGCGTGAAATGGACACTGCTTGCCTATTTTTATTTACAGAAATGACATTTGCACATGCGTCTAATATCACTGTGGCAATGAGAGGCCATTACTTCCAGATGGAAGCATGCCCCTTGGTGAATGGGTAACTTCTTAGCCGTGGAAGAGCATGATCCTATTTGAAAGAGGTCTACGCAGGCCAGAGATTTATCTCCATCCTGAATTACACAGCTGCTCTTCCAGGAGAGGGAAATGGGGCAGCAGCTAAGGTCAAAGCGCTCATTCACCTGCCGGGTCCCCTGGCCAGGGACTGCCCAGTTGTGGGGCGAGCCACGAGCTGCTGCACCAGAGGCTCACGCAAACTGAGCTTCCTTCTTCCACCGAAAAGAGCAGCCTGGATTTTCTTGTTTTGGGAGCTCTAGTTTTTTCAAGCAAACCAGAACTCTCATCCCAGTGGTTACAAGAGAAATTTGAGAAGCAACTAAGCCTTCCCTTGGGAAGGATGGCAGAGTGAGTACCAGGAGGTAATTTTCACAAGCGCTGGTGACCAGTGCGATAATACGGACCAGAAAGCGGCCCTCTCCCCCAGGGCTTCGCCTTCCCAAGCAACCACGTTCTTCTGTGGTGATGAAGCCCATACTCACTGTGCCAAGCTCCCAGAGTACCATTTAGTCCTTGCTATAAGATCCAAGGACAGAATGTACCAGATACAATCCATTCAGTCTTGAACACAGTAAGTTGTTTACCTTGAACTAAGCGAGAAGCCAAACTGGGAAATACGCCAAACGAAGGAAACTGGGTGAATCAATACCCAAGGAGGGTAGGAGAGGCACATGGGGCCAATCACAAGCTTAGGGCTCCTCGTGGGCCACTCATACATCCTCTGCCCAGTCGGCATGCGAGCACGTCAGGGGGTACAGCCCTTACCCGCTCATCCCACGGTCCCATGTGCTTCCCCACCGTGAAGTGGGCAGGGCAGAGATGACTGCCCCCGTGCAAGGAGGAGGAGCTGGGGGGGCGCAGGGGGTGACACACCCAAAGAAACACAGTGACCGCTGGACTCCCCTCCCCCCCCCACGCCCCCTGACTTGTCAGCGTGTCGTATACCCTTTCCCAAGAGGAAAAATAAATGACTTTTTCCTCCTTCTCTGGATTTCAGGGAGACAGAAATAAAACTGATCGTCCATCCATCTCGAAATCTATCTGTCACTGATTTATTGCCTTCCGATTGACTCGTAGGCGCCCAAACCACTGCTGACAGGTCCAACTGGTTATTATGTTTCATCAACGACCAAACTCACTGCAATGAACTGTAAGCTCAGCTCGAATGAACAACTGGAGAGAAGACTCCCAAACCGAGTACCACGAACAAACGTTTGCTTCCCGCTCGCACCCAGGACGTCGCGGCAGGGCGGCGCGGGGTTCAGTCTCACCGATGCAATGTAACGGACAAGGTCTGAGAGAGAGTGAGAGTTACCTAACCAGCAAGCCACTTGTAAGTTTATCAACTTGCTCAATAAATTTACTGAGCAGCCTCTGAGTGACACATGCTGTGACCAGGGCTGTGAGTGACACAGGGAGGAGTCACACGGAGGATCCCAGGGCAGAATGGCTCCAGGCGATAATCCTCAGCTTGGAACTTTGTAACTCTGAGTCTTATCTTGTAACCAGCGCCACCAAAGCACAATCTCAAAGCTGCAAAGCCCCTTGACAAAGACAGAATATGGAAAGCACTCTTCTGGCTCGAAAACATAAAGCCTAGGGTTGTAATAAACCCAAAGATGCTCCATGTCAATCTATGCGGCTCTAAAATTCTACTTCAAAATGCAGGCAGCTGTAGACCAAAAGCCCTGTGTTCTGCACAGGACGCACACTCCCTCTTCTAGACCTAATTCAACTCCACCTTCCCAACAAATCAAGATGTGCTAGAAGTGGCAAGCAGCCAGTCAAGCCTCCTGGTGCCCTAGGACCCCACCTGGCCGCCAAGACCTCTATGGCTAAATACATTTTAAGGTGGAAAGGGGCCAGGGCTATTGGGCCCTATTTTCCCTCCAGAACTGACCGAGCTTGATTCCCACATCCTGCCTGCACCCCAGGTCTGAAGCAAGGGGGCCCCCACAGGATGCCGTGCAATGCCCAAATTGGCTCAAGAAGCAGATAGAATTCAAGTGGGAATATGTGCAGTCCTCCATACTAACCTCGTATATTGCTTTGGGCAATTAAGGAATTTTTTGCTCAGCTCAAGGGTCAAGAAGCTGGCAGGGAAATTGTCTTTATCAGACCAGGTGACTTTAAAGCACTGAGGGGGGGTGCCTGGGTGGCTCAGTCCATTAAGCATTTAGCTCAAGTCATGATCCCAGGATCCCTGCTCAGCAAGAAGAAGCCTGCTTCTTCGTCTCCCTCTGCCCCACCCCCCCATTCATGCTCTCTTTCTCTCAAATAAATAATAAATAATAACAACATCTTTAAATAAACTGAAAAAAATAAAGGAGAGACAAATTTTGTAGACAAGGCTCTCATCCTAAAGGAAAAAGGCAAATAGCTTCGCCAAACTCTCCATTTCGCGCTCTTGCTTACATAGAAAGCAACTGCACTGGGGGCACCTGGCTGGCTCAGTCAGCTGAGCATCTGCCTTCAACTCAGGTCACGATCCCACTGCATGATCCTGCGATCCAGCCAGACATCCTTGCTCAGCGGGGGGTCTGTTTCTCCCTCTCCCTTTGCCTCTTCCCTCTGCTGGTGCTCTAATAAATAAATAAATCTTAAAAAGAGGAAGAATAAGAATAAGAATGAGAAGGAGAAGGAAAAGGAGAAAGAGGAAGAGGAGGAGAAGAGAGAAGAGGAGGAGGAGAGGGAAGGAGAGGGGGAGGAGGGGGAGGAGGAGGAGGAAAGGAAGAAGAAAGAAGAAAGAAGGAAGAAGGAAGAAGAAGAAGAAGAAGAGGAGGAGGAGGAGGAAGGGAGGGAGCAAAGAAAAGAGAAAGAAAAAGGGGAAAAGAAGAAAAAAGAAAAAAGGAAGGAAAGAAAACACCAGCCCTGGAAAAATGAAGGGAAGAAGAGTCTGGAGATCACTTCGTTTCTAGGGAAGTTCTGTTCTCATCCCATGCAAGAAGCTGCAGAAGGAAGGAAGGAAGAAGGAAGAAAGGAAGGAAGGAAGGAAAATCAAGGAAATGGAAATAAAAGGCTGCTCAGAAAAATCTAAAAAGTGCCATCAGACATTTCCATCTACCAGGATGATCTATGATCTCTAGATAGTAGCAAGAACTATCTGTCACTCCTCCCCTTCTCTGTCCTACATTCCAGTCCCATCGCTTCTATGTCTACATAGGCCTCACTCGTCAGTCTGCCATATAACCTCCCTACCAGAAAGCAGCCTGCAAACACACACTTTCCCCCTGAAGGCCATGTTCAGCAGCCAGACACCCCTGTCTCTAGCCATCTCTGTGGTATTCAATACCAGCTCGAGCGGTGGACATAGCTGCCTCCCATAGGCTGGGTGGCCAAAGTCCTCCTCTTCCTCTCCTAGGGATGGAGAGAATTCTGTCTAGCCTGTAGGACCTCAGCAGACCGTGCACGAAGCAAATGGAAGGATGGCTTATTGCTAGGTTTCAAACCATGTTCAGTAATGGAAGCCCTTTCTAAAAACCAACCCGTAAGCAAAACTCCAATTTCTGAGACGGGCAAAAAGCAGGGCCAATGCTGGGTGAAGAGAATCTGAAGGTACTTCTTGTGGCTCCTGGCAGGAGGCTCCAAGCTGTTCCACAGAACATGAGCTGAAAACCATGCTCACGGTATTTGCTCACGGCCCTTGGTGCTTCCTAAAGCATGGGCCATGAGCCACTGCTGACCCACAGAAGATTCTAGGTGGCAGACAGGTGGACTTTTAAAAGCAACAGACAAAAAAAAGGGGGGGGGAATGCCTGGGTGGCTCAGTTGGTTAAGCGACTGCCTTCGGCTCAGGTCATGATCCCGGAGGCCCAGGATCGAGCCCCACGTTGGGCTCCCTGCTCGGCGGGAAGCCTGCTTCTCCCTCTCTCACTCCCCTTGCTTGTGTTCCCTCTCTGGCTGTGTTTCTCTCTGTCAAATAAATAAATAAAATCTTAAAAAAAAAGAAAAAGCGGGGCGCCTGGGTGGCTCAGTTGGTTAAGTGACTGCCTTGGCCCAGGTCATGATCCTGGAGACCCGGGATCGAGCCCCACATCGAGCCCCACATCGGGCTCCCTGCTCGGCGGGAGTCCTGCTTCTCCCTCTCTCTCGGTCCCTCTGCTTGTGTTCCCTCTCTAGCTGAGTTTCTCTCTGTCAAATAAATAAATAAGAT
>PITA01031714.1:0-14866 GCA_004023965.1 Spilogale gracilis
GGTGGAGGGGACATGGGGGGCGGAGACGCTGGGACACGGTGGAGCTTGGCCCCGCTAGGCTGGGGCCATGCAGGCGCTGGGAAGCGAGCACCGGGGCAGGAGCACATGTCGAATCAGGGGGGACACAGGTGCTGGGGCGCTGAGGTCCTGCGGGGACTCCAGGAGATGTGGACAGGGCCGGAGGGACCTCCGAGGAGGGGACACAAGGACCTGGTACTGGGCACCTGTGGGGACGCCATGTGGGACTGGGCGGGGGTTGCTGGGGACACAAGCATGGAGACAGCGGAAGGTTTGGGATGCAGGTGGGTGGAGGGAGCGAGGGACAGCAGAGGGTTCAGAGGCACCGGGACAGGGGCGCCACTGAGGAAGGTGGGTCCGGCTGGTGGTGCTGGACCCTCCCTCCAAGGCAGTGGCTCCCGGTGGAGCGGGGACCTCTGCTGGGGTGCTCAAAGGCTCGTGGGAGTGGGGTGGCAAGGAAGGGTTTCCCGGAGGAGTAAATGCAAGAATGTGGCTAGGATGGGCAGCCTCATGACTTGAAGTCAGGCAGTTGCACAGGGGGTCAGAGGCAGGCTCTGGGGTCAAGCTCCAGGGCCATTCGGATCCACTGGAAGCTGCCAGACCGTGACCTTGGCCAGCCTTCTGAGCTTCATAGCACATTCCCAACAATCATGTTGGTGCATGCGTTTCCTTCACTTGCTGTCCTCTGTGACTTACCACTTCCTACCTGTGTCTCCAGCTGTTGAAGAAGGAATGAATTTACCTGAGCTTTACCTTCTACACTCTAAAAGTGGATTTTAAAATAAATTGGAGACTGCGATAAGGTTTATAAAGCCATTGCCTTCTTGTCCACAGTAATGATCGAGGTAACCGTCAGCTGTCAGTACTGAACTAGAAAAGAGGAAAGGTGCTTGCCCCAAAGTTGCAGGTGTACTTGGACATTGGGGTATGGGGTGACAAGGTTTTACTGCTGGGGAGAGCGGGTGAGAGAAGGACACCTGAGCGAACTTCAGTGCAGTGGGCGGGTCAGGCAGGTGTTAGGGCTATGACTGCGTTCATTATCCTATTTCCTACACACCTCACATGTCGTAGGCACGGAGGAAATGTCTGATGATTGAATCTCCTGTGCCATATTTCACCACTCAGGGCCCCTTACCCCTTGGATGACATAACCCTGGCTGGAGGAAACCATCTCTGGCTCTGCCTGTAGCCTTACTGGAGGTGACTCACCACTCCCCTAGGCCCATGACGCATTGCGGTGACTGTGATTTGCTCAGGTTGGTTCTCATTCTCATGACTTCACTCATGCATTCCCCACACCTGTTACCTGGCAGGTGCTGGAGGCTGGGACATGATCGTAAAGGACCCAGGTATGGCTGCTGCTATCCCAGGACTTACTTGAAGTACCTGGAACTCTTCATCTCAAGCCCCATTAAAGCCTCCCACATCTCCTTTCTAGAGGAAGCCTTCCCAACTCCCCAAGTCTGCCTCTCCTTCCTTCGCTGTTCTTTGTCAGAGCTTTGAGCCACTTTTTATTCCAGCGATCTGATGACATGAGAGGGGCAGGCACAGACCCTGTCTCACTCATCCTTCTGTCCTCGCTGGGGATTGGCTATGCAGCTGTTTCGTCATAACAGGAACCTACAGCCAAACTTGGGGATCTGACCCCAGTCTCGACTTTCCTAATCACTGTCCCCATTGGCTTTTGTCCACAGACAGACGACTCCCTCCCGAGGACTGACCAGAGGTGTTTCTAATCAGTCCCAGTCCCTAGGCAGTGTTCTCAGACACCAGGGTGAGTTTCATCCCCCACCTCTCCTCATCATCCCCCCACTCCCGAGAGTCGGCCACCTCTGGGGAATTGTCAGAACGGGTGTTGCTGATCCTCAGTCCTGTGACCTCCCAGACCACAGTGCAAGTGCTTTTTCCTCCTCTCTGGCCTGTGCTCTCAGACCGGCAGGCTGTCCCTTTAGGGTCAGTGTTCACTCTAAAGTGGAAATGCTAATGCCTGCTTTGTCAGGGCAATTTCGAGGAGGCAGTTCATGGAATGAGGTATTTCAGGCAACCAATAAACAGTCCCTCCACATCCCGGCCCCCAAGACCCGGGTCTGGAATGGGTGGTGGGCCGCAGCTCCTGCTGGGCGTGGTCGGGCAGAGACATTAAGCCGCCTTGTGGTCTCCCCTGTTCTCAGTGCCCCGTGGACAGATATAGAAAACTATGAGATCTGGGGGCGCCTGGGTGGCTGTCAGTTAGGGCCTGCCTTTGGCTCAGGTCATGATCCCAGGGTCCTGGCATCGAGCCCTATGTTGGGCTCCCTGCTCAGTGGGAGCCTGCTACCTGCTTGTGTTTCTCTCTCTGTCTCTGCTACTATCTGTCTGTCTCAAATAAATAAATACAATCTTTAAAAAGAAAGAAAGAAAGAAAGAAAGAAAGAAAGGAAGGAAGGAAGGGAGAAAGAGAGAAAGAAAGAAGGAAGGAAGGAAGGAAAGAAAGAGAAAGGAAGGAAGGAAGGAAGAAAGAGAGAAAGAAAGAAAGAAAGAAAGAAAGAAAGAAAGAAAGTTAGTTATGAGATTTTATCCAATCAGATTGAGCCCCAGGCTCATCAAGAAGCTGGAACTTTCTCAGCCCCGGACCCTTTGGCCTCTCCTGCCTGGAGAGGAACCTAGTTCTACCTAGAAGAATTCTCCGCGGTTGGGCCACGATGGCCACCAAGCCCCTCCCATGCAGCCCTTTTCCTGTATTTGTACTCCAGGTGCTGACACCACCCCCGAGGGGTTATTTCAGAGCAGGAAATAGAGGACAAGCATCACAGGTCCCATGCCCAGGCCGACAGAATCGGTATGCTCATCTCTCAGCCCGATGCTGAGGCCCTTCACGGAGAAGCAGATGGCACCTTCTGGAAAGGTCTGTGACGAAGCGGTGGAAGCCAGGGCAAGCTTGGTGAGGGGCACCCCACAGTGGAGCTCCCGTGGCATTTCCATCCTTGACACAGTGTTCCTTTTGTTCGGGACCTCATTAGGCAAGCCTGTGGGCTGCCTGGAGGAAGAAGTTAATGAGCGCTTCCTGGGCATCATCCAGCCTGCAGGCCCTCCGTGGGAGGTCACGTGGGCTGAGGGGTGACTCACTTGGGGCCACTGAGCAAGACTTGCTTGCGGTTCTGCCCCAAATTTCTTTGACTTGTATTCTGGCCTCGCTCTTCTAATGAATGTGGGATGACAACGACCTCATTTGGAGGACAGCTAGAGAAAGGCTGTGGGGAACTACAGCCCCTCACAGGGAGGGCTTGAAAGTGGACAGAACACGGGGACAGAGGTCGGAAAAGGCTTGCCGAGGTCAGAATCTACCCGTCCTATGCTTGGCAGACGACTGGCTTGTCTCCAGGGGCCAGCCGGCCTTTGTTTCCTCACTTAGCAGCTCCTACCCAGCAGAGCCCAAGTAGGACTTTAGAACAAAATCCCCTCCCCACCCAACTTTGCCATTTCCAGTTACTTTCTCATGTCTCTGGGGGTTGACACTTGACCGTCATCCTGGACTCCTATTTCTCGCCTAAGTTCATATTTTTTCCTTTCCTTCCTCCCTATCTGATCATTTCTCTCCCACTTCAGCACCCCTCCTGACGCCTGATGGTCTGTACCTGGCTCACCTTATCACACCTGCGGATTACTTGCCGTGAATTAGTTCATGGACTTGGTGTCTCCGGGGTGGGGCGCACGAGACAGCCCACTGAGGTACAGGAGGAGTAGTACACTAAAACTTTTACAAATATGTATTTTATTTTTAAGATTTTTATTTATTTATTTATGTATTTGACAGAGAGAGAGAGAGAGAGAGAGAGAGAGAGAGAGAGAGAGATCACAAATAGGCAGAGAGGCAGGCAGAGAAAGAGGGGGAAGCAGGCTCCCCGCTGAGCTGGGAACTCCCCCCACCATATGGGGCTTGATTCCAACACCTTGGGATCATGACCTGAGCTGAAGGCAGACACTTAACTGACTGAGCCGCTCAGGTGCCCCCAAAATAATTTATTCATAAAGAATATATAAATATTTAGGGAGTATGTAAAAATATTTAGTGATTGAGTTCTTGGTAGTAAAAAAAAAGTCTGGGTTCTAAACTAGTAATTCTTAAATTTGGGAGGATTGTGAACTCCTTTGAGAAGCTGATGAAAGCTGGATTCCTCTCCCTTCTCCCCACAAAAGGCATGTGCACAGGAAATTTGAATACAATTTTAGAGGAGGATACTCAGGGAACCTGGGTGGCTCAGTTGGTTAAGCAACTGCCTTCAGCTCAGGTCACGATCCTGGAGTCAAGGGATTGAGCCCGCATCCGGCTCCCTGCTCTGCGGGAAGTCTGTTTCTCCTTCTGACATTCTCCTCTCTCACTTTCTCTCTCTCTCTCTCTCTCTCAAATAAATAAATAAAATCTTAAAAAAAAAAAAACACAAAGGAGGGTATTCTGAAGTCCTTAGCCATTTGACTCCCATCCTATTATCTCCATTCAAGCTTTTCTACCTACGAGGCAGAATCAAGCTTCCAAAGTATCCTTTTTGTCATGTTGCACACTCTGGGTTCTAGAACAGCTCCCTCGTGGCTCTGGTGGCAGGTCTGGAGCGTCCCAGTGAGTGTGACATGTGTCACTGGTACAGGACGACTGATGAGAGTTGAGATGCTCTCAGTGGTATTACCATAGTAATGTCATTCCCCACCAAATGCCCCCAGTGGCAGGAATTTTGCACAAATCAGGCAATTTAAAATTTAAATTTAAAAATTTAAAAATTATGAAAATGAAAAACAAGCCACAGTCCAGGAGAAAATATCCACAATGCATAGAAGTGACAAAGTACTTCTATCCAGAATATATAGAGACTTCCTACAAATCAATAAGAAAAATCTAGGTAAGTCCTTTAACTAGTGGGCAAGAATTGCAGAAGACAGCATGGCTAGTTCTCCAAAAATTAAAAAATAGCACGCCGTATGATTGAGGAATCATACTACTGGGTATTTACCAAAAAAATTCAAAGACACTAATTCAAAGGGATACACACACCCCTATGTGTGTCGCAGTGTTATTTATAAGAGCCAAAGTCTGGAGGCAGCCCAAGTGTCCATGGATAGATGAATGGATAAAGAAGATGTGGTGTATACATGCAATGGAATATTATGCAGCCATTAAAAAGGACTGATATCTCATCATTTGCAACAACACGGATGGAGCTAGAGAGTGTAACGCTAAGTGAAATAAGTCAGAGAAAAACAAATACTGTACAACTTCACTCATATAGGTAATTCAAGAAACAAAACAAATAAGCAAAGGAAAGAAAAAAGAAGAGAAACCAACCTAGAAAGAGACTTTAACATCTAGAGAACACACTGATGGTGACCAGAAGTCAGGTGGGTGGAGGGATGCGGGAAAGAGGAGGTTGGGATTAAAGAGTACACTTACACGATGAAAAAACGAAAGTGACATGATTAAAATAAAAAAATAAATAATGGGCAAGAGATCTGTAGGCTTTGTGCAGACATACACAAATGCTCAAAAACTAGCTGGAGAGTGCTCAGAGTCCTTATCACCGAGGCGGTGCAAACTAAAACCAAGCCGCGCACCACTTCGCACCTGCTGGAGCGTCTGCAGTGGAAAAGACCGGCAGGGGCAGGTGTGGCTGGGGACGCCGAGCCCAAGGGACTCTCCGACACCGTGGGTGGGAGGGTCGGAATGCTGTACTCGGGAGCATAGCCTACCCTGCGGTCCGGGCATGCGACTGCCCAGCGTTTGCCCGAGGGAACTGAAAACACGTCTGCAAGAAGATGTGTACGAGAATATTCCCAGGACTCAAACGCTGAAAACCGACCCAGGGCCCACCCACAGGGGAACGGAGCAGCTCGTTGTGGTGACAGAGGGGACAGGCCACAGCGGTGGTGACAGAGGGGACAGGCCACAGCAGCAGCAGCCAACAAAGCGTATGGACAGCAATGTGGATAGATCTCTGAAGCATTTCGTTGGGTGAAAGGAACCAGACACAAAACCCTGACTGATTCCATTTGTGTGAACTTCTAGACCAGCAACACCATGCTGGGTGAAACAGGTCCGACCAGTGGTTGCTTCCTGGGCAGTGGGGGTGGGCGGTGGGGGTGGAATGACTACCGAGCGGCACGAGGGAACTTCTGGGGGTGATGGCGCTGATTTGGACCAGCAGTGCGGCGACTGGTGCACAGGGCGATCAGGTTCACCTGGGGATCGGGGCTTCCCAGAGGTCCGACAGGGAGAGTCCCGGCAAGCTGAAACCAGCCAGTCGCCCCACAAGACGTGCATGTGGGCATTTGTCAGAAGAGTTTTGCCCGCACACATACCTGCTTGTTGAAGGACGTCTGCCCTTGAAATCCATGCATCCTATTACGTGTAAGTCACACTTCAGGGCAAGTGTGTTGGAGGGGCGCCTGGGTGTCTCGCGGTAAAGCCTCCCACTCTTGGTTCGGCTCAGATCAGGATCTTGGGATCCTGGGATCAAACTCCCGGGACCTCTGCACAATCAGCACGGAGTCTGCTTCTCAGTCTCTCTCTCCCTCGGCCCCTCCCCCTACGCGCTCTCTAAAATAAAGATGAATCTTAAAATTAATTCATTGATTAATTAATTGATTGATTGATTGATTAAAAGTGTTTTAAAAAGGAAATCAAACCGCTGAAAACAGAAGCTGACAGCAGAAGAGAGCATTTGCCTTTCAGGCATCGAATCAAACTCAGTTTTAATGTAATGACTTTGAAGGGACCCTAACTTAAGGGGCTGGGCTGTCCAGCATGTCGCCCGTACACCTCACTTCTTCCAGGATGTGAGGATGTTGGATAAAAAAAGGGACACTTGGTGTTCAGTGTACTCAAGACCCATCTTTTAGGACAGTTTAGCAGGTTGGGATAGTTCCACCTACCACGTCCCTACCATTTGTGGCTGGGTCTCAGACACCCACGGCACACAGTCTTCCTGCAGAAGGGCCCCTGGTAACATCAGGACCCGCAAGATGAGCAGGTGATTTGCCCATAGTGCAGGTTGGCTTCTTCTGCTTGCAGTAAACGGAATCTGGAAGCTCACCCTCGCCTCCTCCACCGCGCCCCGGGCAACTAATCCTGGAGGCTTTTCCAGTCTCAGGCAGAAGCCAAGGTATTCTGTCCTGTGTTTGGATTCGCTGTTGTTTTCCGTTCGGTACTTGCGTGGGTGACCTTAGGTGCAGGCTGGACCCTGTGTGATCTGGTGCTTTGCACACCCCCCGCTCATCGGGGGGTCGCGATCTAAGGGGCAAAGTCGCCGTGTCCTTTCCCTGCTTACATGTAGCTGTCAACTAATGCAGCGTTTCCTACAGCAAAACACCGTCCTTATCAATTACTCACCCCCAATCCTCTGAAGCCGAAATTGAGCACAGATGTGTTAGATCTTTTTCATTATTATGAGAAGATAATTACCATATTTTTGGCAAAAGTTCTTAAAAGCACTTCATGTCCTCAATTTGCCAATTTTGAAACCGTACAAACATATCACCAAGTTTCTGTTATGTGGAATAATGCTCTGAGGACTGTCTCCTGAAAAAAAAAATCAGTGGGAATTTCTGTCCTTGAAGATAGCAGCGACCAATTGAAAACGTTCTGGAGGGGCCCACTCTCTGCCTGGCTTTGCTCTCAGCTGTAACGGTGCTCGGGGCTCGGGGCCAGGCGCAGCCTCCTTGCCAGCACCCAATCTATTCTGGGAACATAATAGAAAAATAGTTTGCCACTTACTCATTTGCATCCTGTGCTCAAGGTGAATTCTTCATAACCATCTCCCCAGACAAAGCCCAGTTTATAACATTTTGCTACAAGCAGTTTAAAATATTCAGCATTGTTTCAAGCAGAACAAAGATTATATGGTTTTCTTCCTCAGAATCACTTTTCTTACAGTAAAATGTAATCACAATGCGAGATAGGACCCTTGGAACAATTAACAGAACCCCCCACCACATATCCCACAGAGTGCCTGGTAGAGCCCCGTACTTGTATACGTGCACTAGAGCACCTACTGTATGCGGGGTGCGCATGGGAGAGAAGAAGGGGAGGGAGACCCAGCTCCTGTCTTCGGTGGGTCTCAAGGCAGCAAAGGGCGTCAAAGCATGAGTGGAGTACAAAACCGCCCTTCTCCAATGGAGCTTCTCCTTGGCAAATCAGGAGGGAACACCTGGGTCGTAGACAGATACGATTTTTTCCCACAGGAAGAGACTGTAGCAGAGGAAAGCCTGGGCAGGGAGGCTGGGCACACTTCGATGTTCCATGGGCCTTGCGGCCATGAATTCACTGCCCTAGGTACAAGGAGTTAGACTGTGAAAGGTGGCAGGTTATGCCACTCTGGAATGGGCTTCTTTGGCATGAAGGTTATTCTGAGCTGATTATTTTGAGAAACAGTAGACACAGGAGATGTTCAGAACACAGAGTAGCAGTCGCCCTTTTGTAGGAGAAATTTGCATGTACAGGGGCAGCTCTGGGGGTGGGGGTGTCTCCCTCTGCATCAGGAAGAGAAGCTGAGTCTAAACCACAAGGAACTCTGATCCCTGGAGAAGGTGCCACTGAAGTTTGCGCAACCTTATCCTTGCTTTCTGCGCATTTCCCGCCGACTTCCCCATAAGTGGAAACCCGCGCTGCCTTTTGTCTTTGGCTGAAGATGGCACTTTAGCCAGTGCCTTGGGCCACCTGGGGAGTTAGTCATTTTTTTCTGGGTATCTCCGATGTATGCATGAGGTGCACATGTTAATAAACTTCTGTTTGTTTTTCTCTTTGTTACTCTGTATTGTATTACAGGGCTCTCAGCCAAGAACTCAACACGGTAGAGGGAAAATTATTGTTTCTCCCCCACAGCCATCTCTGTGTCTTCTCCGGGAACACCAGTCCTGTCATTCTGAGAAAGGGACTCTGGATCCTTGCTCAGTACCAGACCTTAGCTACTGACCAAAGCCACCAGCTGTCCTGATAGGGCAGAGATGAAACATTGCTCCCAAGAGGAAGGAGGGCCTCTGGCCTTGAGGAGGAAAGTGGGAGTGGGAAGGGCAGGGACTGGGCTGGGGGATGGGTCAGGGCTGATCCCAGAAGGAGGGCCACACTCCAGAAGAAGCCTAGAGAAGGGGACACTTTAAGAGGTGCCTGAGAGTGGAGAGCAAAGAAGAGACAGTCCAGGCTACATATCTGCAGGTGAGCTTGTATAACCTCTGTGTGAATCTGAGCACACGTGTGTGCATGTAGATCATTAACTTTCTGCTTCCCAGCCTTGGGCAAGAACCTGCTTTTGTATTTCCGGGTGGTTGATGAATGCATTGTGGGAGAAACCATCAACATGCAGGATATTCGAATTATTTCAGTTCCTAAAGGAAACCTGTCTTTCATTCCTTCACTCACATGTGCTAGGTCTTCTGTGGGTGGGAAGCCTAATTTCTTGTTTGTTTGTTTGTTTGTTTTCATTTATTCACCATGCACTTGTTCACTCACCAATTCAATAAATATTTACTGATGGTTATCCGGGAACAAGGCAGGTGGGTAACCTCCTTTGGTGGAGTCCAACAGGATGCAAAGCCTTTTCCTGCATACTTGAAGGTCATCTTTCTCACTATTATTATTATTATTATTCCTTCCTGAGAGAGAATGAGTGTACGAGGGAGGAGGGAGTGGTAGGGGGAGAAGGAGAGACTCTTAAGCAGATCTTATGACCCTGAGATCATGACCTGAGCCGAAATCAGGAGTCAGACGCTTCACCGATGGAGTTGCCCAGGTGCCCCCACCCCACTTCTCACTATGGATGGTACCACATCTATGGTTATTGGGGCTTTTAGAGTTGCTGGTCCTGGGGTAAAGAGCATCTGCTGTGGAGTGTTACCCCAGCCTCTGCTTCCAGTTCCGCCCCCTAGGAAGGTGTCTTCTGCATTCTGCCATGTTCTCGGAGGATAACCGTCTCCTCAAGGCTCCTTCTACTTAGGAGAATAAGGCTTCACAGCAAACTAGGAGAGGAAGAAAGAGACATGGAAGAAGATCAGGTACCTGCCTTCCTTTGCCTGCTTCTAAACTGGCATTGCTTCCAGGGCATCTCCTGCACTTCTGGGTGGGGAATGGGGGCAGAGAGTGCTTTTGGTGATTTGGGTTGTCCTTTATGCTCTCAGGAACTCATCCTAACTGTTATGGCCCCATTTATTGTATTGCTGATGTGGATAATTTAATTTATAGCACTCTTTAATTTTTTGAAGTTTTCTTTGGCCTTCTCAGGACACGGTAGGCTCCTGGGGGTATTTCTTGTGGTCCCATGGCCGTCCGGCACAGTTCCGGGGCACACAGGTGTTTTGATAAATACTTAATGAGTGATAAGTTTTGAGATCTCTTATGCAAGAGAAACATGTTGCCCAGACTACTCTTGGGGTTTGGTCTGGTTCTGGGAGTAAGTTGATGCGGGCATTGATGAAGTTTCCAGAAGGGCCACTGGGGGAGGGGGATGGTGACGTGAAGAAGCCGAGCGGAGTGGACCACTGAGGTTGTGAAGGCGGAGTAGCAGGCATGGGTGCAGGTCGCTATGGCAACACGAGGAAGGACTTCTCAGGGTTAGACCCTTAGGGGCACAGGGAGCCTCTGGGCAGAACGCGCTGTCCGAGAGAGGCCCAAGGAGGATGGTGGTCTCCCCCCACCTGTTTCCTTACCGCTAGTTCCAGGCATGATAATAGGAGTTCAAGGAAAATGCACTTAGGATCCAGCAACATTGGGAAATGCTGGTTTACATCGGGTCGAACAGGTTGCACTGCCGTGGACTTCTCAGGCTCTTCTAAGTGCAGATGTACATTGACTCTCCAAGAAGGTATTGCAAGGGACGGTCATTCCAAATGCTCTGGCCACAGAGCGCTTGTCCTTGAATCATATCACAGCCACTCCAGAATGCACAGAGTTCACTTCCGGAGATAACAGAGTATGGTCTGTCGGACGGGACGTGGTCAAAGGTCTTCTGGTCGCTAGACTGCAGCAGAGTCACTCAGCCATCAAGCTGGGTGCCCTACTTGGAGTTTCTGGGGCTGTCTTCGTCCATCCGGGCTGCTATCACAGAACGCCATGGCCAAACAGACCTTTATTTTTCACAGTTCTGGAGGTTACCAAGGCCAAGATCAAGGCGCTGGCAGATTTGGTGTCCGGTGGAGGCCCACCTCTCGGTTCAGGGACTTGCCTGAGTCCACACATGGTGGAAGGGAGGAGAGATCTCTCTGGGGTTCCTTTTACGAGAGCTCTAATCCTATTCATGATGACTCCACCCACAGAGTCTACTCCCCTCCCAAAGGCCCCCCTCCTAATACCATGGGGGGGCGGGGGGGCGGGGTGGGAGGGGATGGGTTTAGGTTTCAGCAGGGACGCGTCAATGGTTTCAGCACAGCCACCAGTATCTTTTCTATCTGGAATCAGATTGCATTTTAGGTATATTTGCCCCGATAAATTGAAACAATATAAAGCCAGATTGGTTGTCATGTTTTAGAGTTTGTAGGCTGTGCTCGGCCTGAGTTATAATTAAGATCATCGTTAAAGTAAAGCCATCACTCTGAAGGTTGTCTGCCCTGCCCCAAGGAACCCCTTCTGCTCAGACATTTATTCGTTTATTTATTATTATGTTTATGCATTGACTGGACAGTCAATGGGCCATGAGTCTGTGACTTTAGGGTGAGGACAGAGCAGCTGACAGCCAGGCAGGGCTGATCCCTCGTCCGTCCCTGAGCTGAGGGCTGCTGTGAGCAAGGAGAGGTAGCGTTCCAGGCTCGCTGTGCTGGGCTTCAAAGATAAACCACAGGAGATGGCTAGTAAAATCCCTTCTACTCCTGGTAGCTTGAGTTAATTTAGTAGCTTGCCACCAAAAGGATGTCTTCAAAATACACTGGAGATTGCCAGGGAGCATCGGTCCCCTGCCCCTCCCTGGCTTCCAGCGGTTTGCTGCAGTCTTTGGCTTTCTCTGGCTTGTAGAAGCATCCCCTCCATCTTGGCCTAACTTCCCCTTTTTATAAGGACACATGTCACCCTGGATTAGGTCCCACTGTGGTCACCTCACTTCAACCCGATGACCACTGTTTGCCTCTGTGTCCAAATGAAGTCTCGTGCTGAGATACTGGACACTAGGACTTCAACATATGAATTTTGGGGGAACACAGTCCAACTCATAAGACCTTGGCTGCCATAAATATTCATGAGAAGGTCAGCCAACGTGCTTTCTGGTAGGTCTGTCTCTATGGGCGTTTGCTCAGGCCCAGACCTTTGGGGGTTCCTGAACCAAGAGAAGTATTTGGACTCTAGCACGTGTACTAGGTTGAAGAGCATCCCCCAAACTCACCCCCAAGGAACACCAGTGAGTGGCGGCAGCACCAGAAGATGGGAGAGAGGCATGAAACAGATTCTTTCTCAGAGCTTCCAGAAGGAACTAACCCTGCTGACACCTTGATTTCCAGGACTGCAGGACTGTGGGATGATGCTTTTCTGCTGTCTGGAGCCACCAGTGTGTGGTCATTAGTTACACCAGCCCCAGGAAACTAGTGCCCTCTGTGAGGTTAATTGCCCGACAGAACATCAGACAGGGCCCAGGTCCTTCTGAGCTTGGCCCCATGCGTGGCTGCATGCATCACACGCCGTGAGATGCCCCCAGCCCTCCCGGGCCCCAGCCGACACGTGCCGTACATGAAGTTTCCCCCAAATGGCTGTAACACGAGCTCACACTCCCTACGTCACTGTTAGTGCTAAGTGACTCACGAGGACAATCATAGTCCCTTGTTAAGCAATTGGCTACAAGAACAGAGACCAAGAAGGAGCGAAAAGGACAACGTGGGGCTCTAAGAGCTTAGAATTTGGGCTCTAGAACTACACTGAGTCCTGAATCCCTTCAGCCCAGGTCTCAGGAGATCGACTGCATGGCCAGAATCCCCCAGCACTGAAGTCCTTGTCACTCCTTAAGCTGAAGAACTAACAACATGGCGGCCTTGTCCTTGCCAACTGGGAAGGGACTGGGGACTCCGCAGCCAGGGGCAGGGGGAGCGGAGCTGGGGCTGTGAAGCCTTGGGGTGACCAATCAGGAGCCCCCATCTGGAGACGGGCTCCCCAACCAGCAGCTGGTGCAGTGCTCCCCCCACACTTTGTGATAGGATGGGTTTTGGGGGAGCACTTAAGGGAGTGGGCTCTGACCTCACTCCAGCAGCTGGAAACTCCACTTCCTGCAGAGGCCAGCGTAGGGCCCACCTGGCCTCTGCCTTACCCTCCCCGACTGCAGAGAAGAAAGTACAGACTGGCGAGTAAGCACAGAGGGAGTTTCAGGGCATGGCCTTGGCATGAGATGCACTTGGGTTTGGAGCTCGCTCTCTGCTTTGTAGGTTGTGGGACCTGGGGAGCAGGTCTCTGACTTCTCTGAGCCTCAGTTCGTACACCTGCAAAGGATGAATAAAGCCAGGCCTAGGCCATGGGAGACTGTGAGCAGTCAAAGATGGGGTAGGTACGCGCCCCAGAGCACAGCCTGGAATGGCATGAAGCAGTTGGGGGAGGGGGCGGATCTTGGCCCTGAAAGGAAGGGACCTACTCTGGTTGTGCTCTGTGTTGATCTGACTTTCCTCTGAGGACCTCCTCCTCGTGCTTGGGGCAGGGCAGCTGGACCTGATAAATCTGAGGGATTAGAAAATACAGCTCAGGCTGCCAGGCTGGCTGAAAAATAAGGGTCAGCATCTTAGTTTACTGAGAGTTTTTGTCATCAACAGGTGTTGGAGTTTTAGATGCTTCATCTGCATCTATTGACATGATCACGTGATTTTTCTTTTTTAGCCTCTTAATGTAATGGATTATATTAATTGATTTTTGAATGTTGAGCTAGTATTCTGTGACTAGGCTAACACTCCCTTGGGTGTGGCTGAATGATTCTTTTTTATACATTCTTGGATTTGGTTTGTTAATATTTGTCGAGGATCTTTGCATCTGTTCGTAAAAGATACTGGTCTCTAGTGTTCTTGTAATATCTTTGCCTTTGGTATTAGGGTAATGCTGGCCGCACAGAATGAGTTCAGATGTATTCCCTCTACTTTTGTCCTTTGAAAGAGATTGTAGAGAACTAGTTTGATTTCTTCTTTAAATGTTTCGCTGGTAGAACTCACTGGTGAACCCACCTGGATCTGCTGCTTTTGTTTTAGAAGGTTATTAATTATTGATTCAATTTCTTTAGTAGGTATAGCCTATTCAGATAATTTCTTCTTGAGTTTTGGCAAATTGTGTCTTTCCAGGAATCAGTCCATCTCATCTAAGTCATTACTTCTGTGGGTGTAGAGCTGTTCATAGTATTCTTTCCTTATCCTCTCATTGTCCATGGGCCTGTAGTGATGTCCCCTCCTTCATTTCCAATATTAATAATTTGTTTCCTCCCTCTTTTTTCTTAGCCTGGATAGTGGCTTATAAGTTTATTGATCTCAAAGAAACAGCTTTTGGTTTCTTTGAGTTTCTCTATTGATTTCCTGTTGTCAATTTCTTTGATCTCCTTCCAATTCTTAGTATATCTTTTCTTCTGTTTACTTTGGATTTAATTTGTTCTTTTTTTTCCTAGTTCCCTGAAGTGGAAGTTAGATTATTGGTTTTAGATCTTTCTCCTTTTCAAAGTATGTGCGTTGACAGCTATCTATTTCCCTTTGAGCACTATTTTCCTGCATCTGGCAAATATCGAGTTGTATTTTCATTTTCACTTAGTTCAAGACATTTTTAATTTTCCATCCAGATTTTTTCTTTGCCTCATGTGTTATTTGGAAGTGTATTGCTTAACCTCCATGTATTTAGGGATTTTCCAGTTATCTTTCTGTCACTGACTTCCAGGTTAATTTTGTTGAACTGAGAGCA
>PITA01031715.1:0-14734 GCA_004023965.1 Spilogale gracilis
TGAAAAATACTGTTATCAAAATTTGGTAAAATATCAAATAAAACATTTTCTTTTTCTTTTTTTCAAATATAGTGCTAATCAAAACTTCTAATTTTCCATTATTTACTGTGAAATCATGATCTCCATTTCAAGTGGATTCACTTTAAGTGACACTTCCCTGGTACCAGGTACCTTGAGTAATAAGGACCGTTTGAATATGATTTTTTAAACACCTCTAAGATCATTTTTTAAACTCAACAATGTACAAGTAATGTTAAGGTCAGTAATTATTCTTCTGTGACATTATTTTTATCCTCATAACTCATTTCGTTTAGGTAGTATAACTTATTCAACAAAATCATTTTTTAAAACATTAAGTACTTTGCCCTCTTTATTGCAACTTCCTCCTTCTATACACTTTTGTTTCCTTAGTATGAATTACTTTGTTTAAAGTTTACTTTTTCTTAAATGTTTGATACATATTGCCAAGTAACCCTCTAGGAAAGTTTATAAATTTATTTTGCTATTCATCATGTATGAGTGTGTCAGATCCCCATGCCTTGCCAGCAATATACACGATCATTCATCGTCATTTCCACTTTCACAAAGACTCTTTTTTTTTTTTTAAGACTTTATTTAATCATTTGACAGAGCGAGGCACAGTGAGAGAGGGAACACACGCAGGCAGAGAGAGAGAGGGAGAAGCAAGCTTCCTGCTGAGCAGGAGCCTGGTGCAGGGCTCCATCCCAGGACCCTGGGATCATGACCTGAGCTGAAGGCAGAGGCTTAACCAACTGAGCCACCCAGGTACTCCTCTTTTACTTTCTATAAAAGAAACTTGTATTATCACTTGGTGTTTTTGAGAGAACAGATTGTTTTATACAAATCATATTCATGTTTTAATATCATTCTGTCTTATGAAAATACCATATTTAAAAGATCTGTTTCTCCAGGATGTATTTTAGATTATTTCTGTATTTTTTTGGCTATTACATGTATGTGTGCAGTAAACATCTCTGAAACATATTTATGCACGTGCAAAAGAAAATCTTGCGGCCATATGCCCAGAAGTGGGATTGCGTTATCATATTTTATACGCACTGACAGCTTGACCACCTAGTGCCAAATTCCTCCTTAGAGTGGTCATGGTCATTTAAACTTCTGTGGCAGTGTGTGCAGATAGCATCTGTCATGGTAAAGCGACAATAATAGTAGAGGAGGAACAAAGCGGTTAAAGGAAAAAGTATAAATGTATGTATGCTTGTGTGTAATATGAATATTGTAAAACTCATTGAGAAAACTCAGGGGTTTTTGACCTTTTCTTCTGAAACTTACATCATTAGAAATGATTATATATAAGTTTATATGTAAGTATAAATCATAAATATCACATAAGTATTTCCTCAGCTTAGGAATTGGCAAGAGTTTAAGTAAAAGGTAAATCTGTTTAGTAGTGCTTTTTCAGAATAGCCTGCAAAAGGAGATGGGCCCCTAGTGAAGAGAAGAGGAAACACACTTCTGTCCAGCTCTGTGCCTCCCCATCCCAGGGGATAGTTGTTCTTTTCATTACTTCATCTTGTAAAATTTAGAAGGCTGGGGGAGTAACTCTGGAATAATACTGTGCCACGAATACCTTAATGTCAAAGAATTTATGTGAACAGTTGCTAGTGATAGTGAGACCAGAATAGCCTGAAACCGCTAGAAGGTTAGAAGGGAAAAGGCTGAGCAATGAACTTGACTGGTGACAGGCTGGAAACTTCCCTAAGAGAAACCTGTCCCACTTCGAGTGTGCTCTGAGAATCAAGTCTGCATTTGTATCAGGAACATGAGAAGAGGTTTATGAAACAGCCTAAATGCTGCCTGAATACTGTTTTTGGTTCGGCATTCAACCATGTGTTATATTCCCCCATTACCTTCTGTAAGTAATTGTGAGTTAATTTTTTTTTGCCTGTATTTATATATCATCAGACACTCTATAGAAGGTTCTTTTGTGGCTGTGATTTACAGCATAATGCCACAGATAGGACAGACACGCCATCTGCAGCTGGGATGACAATTTTATCTCACTGAGCAGGCACTTGAGAAAAGAATGCAAGACATGCAAGGAAGGGCAGGTGCCTGGAAGACAGAGGGACCTGTGGTCCAGGATCTGATGCTGCTGTTTGTCAAGGTCCCCAAATAATCTTTTGATACTGACTCGTGGTTCCGGTGACCATGTTATCCTATGTGGTTCTTTCTTTTTGGTATAAAATGTAACTACGTCAAAGTGTGCAGCATCACTTTCTAGGCTTGGAAGCCTAGATATCTACACTACAGGAAGTGATGTCTATACTGCAGAAAAGGAAAATAACCCGTCTCTTTACACTCTTTTTCTCTGAAGATTTCCCAATCTGGCGAAGCAGTGCTTCTGGCCCCAAACCTCTTCCTAACCTCGTCTTGAAGACCGTTGTCTCAAGCATCGTTTCACTTTATCGGTGTAGCTCCAGACTCAGAAGGCGTGGCAGGTGCCGCTCTGTGTTTGTGTTCTGTAAATGTGGTTTGGCTGTTTTGCTTTTTTTGCAAAGCAATTTATTGATCATTAGGGACTCGGCTTTACTAGAATGACGTTCAACCAGAGTATTCAAGATTAGTGTCTTTCTTTTATGGCTAATTAGAAGAAAAAAATTTTTTAAATGCTATTTTAATTGAATCCTTGTTTAGTCTTTTAGAAATCTGCCAGTTGGTTTGTCAGCTTCGTGGTCCAGTAAATATCAGGTGCCTCTCCCAGGACTGCAGATTTTGCAGTCCGGTGCCCGAATGCTGCGCAGATCCCCTAAGTGTCCCTTTGTGCTCCCAGATCTGAGTCCTTCCTCCCACAACCTTCAGGTAGCTCATGCTTCCCTGCCGTGGTTTCCTTCCCTTCAGAATGCTGCTCCTGGTAAATGGCGATACAATGCTGTTATTCAGCCCCTTCTTTTTTCTTTAAATGATCCGTAACAATGAAGAAAATGAGAAACAGAAGAATCTAATGCCGTTTTTTGGCAAATGGGGAGATGGTTAAAATTGCTTCCCCACAAAGGGAGGGGGTTGTCTGAAGAAGTGAGACCCCCTGGGGGGTGCGTGGGAGACACAGAGATGTGCTGTGGGCGCTCAGTCAAGACCATTTCTCAGGAGGGCGAAAGCCCTTCATTGGGCACAAAACCCAAGTTCCTTCTGGGTCTTATGGAAAGCCATAGCGGTGGCCAGCACTTCCTACTGCCCCAGGGAAGTCCCCTCCCTCTTTTATTCCTCATCAGTCTCAGCAGATCCTTTTCAGACTTTCCAGAGAACCAACTATTGACTTTCTTTTCTCTATTTTGACATTATTTTTTATTTCATCTCTGTTCTCATCCTTATTATTTCCTTTCTTCTACTTCCTTTGACTTCATTCTTTTTCTAATCTCTTCAATTTCCAAGATTCCCAAGAAATCATTAACTTCTAGCCTTTCTTCTTACTTAGATATACATTTAGAACAATAAATTTGCCTCAAGCATTGCTTTAGCAATATTTGTCTTCCACAGTTTTGATTTGAAGTGTTTTTATTGTTCACATGTAAGTTTTTAACATTTTGTTATGATTTCTTCTTTGACTTATAAGTTCTTTATATGCTTTTGTTTTATTTTTAAAAATTTCATAACTTTTTAGCCATTTTTTTCTATTTTAATACATGGTGATTAAGAACGTGGTCTACATGATTCCAATTCTTTGAAATTTTTTGGGATTTGTCTTATGGCCTGGTACATAGTAAGTTTTTACAAATTTCCATGTTTCCTTGAAAATAAAGTAATTGGTTGCAGTGACTAACATATGTTCATTAGTTTACGCTAGTTAATTGTGTTATTCAGTTCTTCTATCTTTACTCATTTTGTTTGCGGCTTTATTAATCAGTTGTTCAGGGAGAAATTTATAGAACTGAATTTGGTAGTTTCATCTTGGGTTTCTTTCATTTTTTTGCCTTGTATATGTTTCTCTTTTTTAAATTTAAACTTATTTATTTGAGAGAGAGAGAGTGAGTGAGAGAGACAGAGCTCAGGAGCCAGGGAGGGGTAGAGAAGCAGAGTCCCAGCTGAGCAGGGAGCCCACCACTGGGCTCCATCCCAGGACCCTGAGATCGTGACCTGAACCAAAGGCAGGTGCTTTACTGACTGAGCCCCCCAGGCGCCCTACTTTGTTTATTTTGAAGCAATATACTGTTAGGTGCATTCTGGGTCAGCTCAGTATATATTATGAAACAACCCTGTTAATGTCCAGCAATGCTCCTTGTTTTAAACTCTGTTTCATTGATTTTTATTTAAAACATATTTATTTATTTATTTCAGGGCAGGGGGCAGAGGGAGAAGGAGAGAAGTAATCTGAGCAGACTCCCTGCTAAGTGGGGAGCCTGTCACGGGGCTGATCTTGAGACTTGAGATCATGACCTGAGCCAAAGTCGACAGTCGGATGCTTAACCAACACAGGTACCCAGGTGCCCCAAGTCTGTGTTTCTAGAGCTATGCCAGTTTTCTTTTGCTTAGCATTTGCCTGTCTTATCATTTTCTTATTCTTTCACTGTCAACAGTTCTTATTTTTTTATTTAAGATTTTATTTATTTTACCAAGAGAGTGTGAGAGCACAAGCAGGGGGAGCAACGGAGGGAGAGGGAGAAGCAGGCTCCCCTCTGAGCAGGGAGCCTGAAGCCGGGCTCGCTCCCAGGACCCCGGGATTATGACCTGAGCCAAAGGCAGACACTTAACTAACTGAGCCACCCAGGTGTCCCACTGCCAACAGTTCTGTATATTGTTATTTCACTTGTGAAACTGTTTTAAAGAGCATAAAGTTGCTTTTCTTTAACCTATATATTCTAATGTGAAAGTTAGGTTCATTTACAGTGTTACTGTTAATATATTTGGATCTATTTTACCATTTTACCCTGTCTCACCTTTTATATACTTGGTTACTCTAAATGGTTGCTTTTTGTATAATTTAGATCCTCTGTCCTACATTACATTTTCTTTCCTCACTTATTCAAAACTTTATACTCAATTTCTATTTTCTAGTGTTTAGAATATGGTACATTTAGCATGCATGTTTACCTTAACAAAATCCAAACTGAGTCAGAGTGATCTCTGTCCTCCTGAGCAATTCAAGGACATTATACTTAACTCTGATCACCCCCCCTACTCAATTTATATGTTAGCATTGTCTGGTATTTTAGTCAGACTTTACCTCTTTTTTACTATTTTTTTTTCACATAGTATGCAGTTTGTTGACAATATTATTCCACTGTTTGGTGTATTCTAAGAATCCAGCTAACAATCTGATCATTGTTCTTTCGTAGTAATTTGTCTTTTCTTCCTCTCTGATTTTAATTCCTTCTGTTGTGTTGTTCTGAGTTTCACTACAGTGTATGTGGTAGTGGGCTTCTTTCTAATTATCCCACCCAAGAGTCACTGGACTTCAAAAGAGGATTTCTGTCTGATTGGTATTCTGGAAAATTCTCTGCTGTTACTTCTTTGAATATTTCTTCTCCCCATTCTCCATTATTTCCTCCTGAAACTTTGATCAGATGCATGTTAGACCTCTTTTCTGTATCATCTATGCCCTTTAAATTCCTTTCTTACTTTATTTTCTTTGGGTTATTATTTCAGCTCTGTTTACCAATTTACCATTTAACTTCTCTGCTTTGTCTATTCTGTTTTTTTTTAATATGTCCACTGGATTGCCATTAACTTTTTCAAATAAATGTGGTAATTTTTATAGCTTCTTGTTTGAAGTCATACTTTGTTACGCTTATTTCCTTAACTATATCACACTTACTTAATGCTTTATATGAAATCATTTCATGATTAACAGGAATCTAGCAATTGGAGAAGGCTGATCCGGCAGTTCAGTTTTGGGTTCTTTATGAAGGAGAACAAACAAGGGGCCAGGTGGGCGACCACGCTCTGGAACTCAGGTCGCCCCTCCCCAGATGCGTCACCCACTATATCACAAAGGGCAATAGGTGTCTGGGAGCCTAAGTAACACTGGGCCTCCTACATGTCCTCACCCTGCCCCCAGTCGGGGCTTTGGGGTACCCTACTTCCCTCCTCAATAAAGGTCCAAAGGAACCTCTTTCATTGGGTCAAAGATCATGTCTACCCTGGCTTTCTGCTCTCCACTGGCCTGGTCAAGAGGAAACTTGAAACACCCCCCCTCAACCACCACCTTTGCCCCTGTCACACATGGTTGCAGCCCCGCTCTGCCTTGAATGGACCAGGACTCATCCCATCATGCTCTTCACCCCTGCTTGTCAGCCTCCGGGTCCGCAGGGCCACTCCCCCTTGGTCCCTGATGACCTCAGCTCTAGCTTCTCCCCCACTCCCTGCAGCATCGCTCCTGCCTTAGGCCTGGCACTTCAATATACAGGGAGAGGATCCTTCTAACATCCGGGCCTCTCAGTCCTGGACCTACTTTGCTCTCAAATCTGTCTTCCACCCCACCCTGCCACTGACTTCCACAGTCATAGATGGGCAGTCATTCCCAGTAAACTCATTCCTAATCTCTTTCATGCATTATGTGTTCTGAGAACCAAGTTCCATCTTCCAAGTCTTTCCCTCTCTTCCTCCAATTTCCAATAATCCCTTGGTCTCCTGAATTTCAGTCCATGACCCTGGACCCTTGAGTTCTCTCCTTCTGCCTTTCCAGCCTGTATTTCATGCTGTGCCCTATAATCAGTCCTTGGACCATACCAAACCCAAGGCCGTGTTCTTCTCACTCAGCAGAAGCCCAGAGTGGTTTAGTCCCTAGCTCTGCGTCCTCCTGCCTGCGTCTGTGCTGGGCATACGGCCGAAGGAATGCTCACAAGCGGTCAGCTAGCCTTGGATGGCCATGACCACTGGGTGGTCCTCAGTGCTGCCGATACTTCCCTGGGCCTGGCCCTCTTGCGTTCCTCTACTGCCTCAAACGTGCACACCTTCTCTCTCCTCATTCTCGCAGTGTCCCTGCTGCCTCTCTTGTTGAGAATGCTGGAGCCGTCGGGGTGGCGGGGGGCAGCTCCCACAGACTCGCTCTACCATCCGCCCACCTGCCTTCATCTGCAGCCACATAATCTGCCTGTGTCCTGGCACTAGCCGTGAACTATCTGTGCTCGGATCTGAAGTCAGACCCCTACTCCCTGGCCCTGCAGCCCACCTACCTTGAATACTCAAGGATATCACTCCAGTGATTCTCCTTCTGTATTTGCAGTTTTCTCTCCCTATCAGGTAATTCTAACTGGCTTACAAACATGTTATTTCTCCTTTCTTGGAAAACACTCCCTCTGTAACTCTTTTCTGCCTCTAGCTATGGCTCCGTTTCTCTGCTTTCCTATGTATAAAACCTGCTAAATAGAGTTGCCCAGACTCACTGTCTGCAGATCCTGTCCTCTCATCCTGTCAGCCCCACCCCTGCGGATCCCAGCTCCGTTCCATCAGCTTCACCAGCTACTGCACAGTGACGAGGACCCCACCACTGAACACGAGGGCTGCTCCTGCCCTCATCCTCCTTGCTCCATTAGCACCACTGGGCTTACCAGTCAGCCCCCCTTCCGTGACACACTTTTTTCTCTAGGTGTGGAGGATGTCCTCGTAAATTCCTTCTGTATCCTTGGTGGTTCTTTCTCCTCTCTCCAGCTGCTTCTTTGTTGCTTGACCTCTGAATGTTGGAGTGCCCCATGGCTGAGTCTTTGATCCCCTTTGCCTTTTCATTTATATTCCCTCCCTCAGACCTCACCATGGTCTTGTATCATGGTTTTAAATACCATCTATGCCAGTGATCCCCAGACCTTTATCTCCAGACTGGACCTCTCTCTCAAACTCCTTGAATAACCTATTTGCATCTAGATGTGCCATAATCATCTCCAAATCAGTTCTTTGACAACTGAACCTCTGATCTCCCCAAACCCACTCTCCTTTTTAAATTAATGTAAATTCAATCAATTAGCATACAGTATATTATTAGTATCATCAGTCTTATATAACACCCAGTGCTCATAACAACATATACCCTCCCAGTCATTCTCCATCCCCCTATCCTCCTCCCCTCCAGCAGCCCTCAGTTTGTTCCCTATGATTAAGACTCTCTTATGGTTTGTCTCCCTCTGGTTTCATGTTGTTGTTTTATTTTTTTCCCCTCTTTCCCTATAATCCTCTGTTTTGTTTCTTAAATTCCACATATAAGTGAGATCATGTAATAATTGTCTTTCTCTAATTAACTTATTTCACTTGGCATAATACCCAAATGCGTTCTACTTTCATTTTTCACATCTAGTAGCTTAGGTCCCAAAATAACCAATCTATTAATTAGTTAGTAATTATCATAAATTTATTAAATTTATTAATAATTAATTAAATTATCAATGTCTTGTTTTACCATCTACCCCCCCCATACTACTCTTTGAAAATCTGTGTGTGTTTTTCAGTCATGGCAAATCTCAATTTGGATGCTAAATTTTCATCAGAACAACTTGATTCATATTTGGATTTAATAAAATATACAGTTAAAATGTACATCCACACACCCAAGTTTTTCTAAATTTATTTAAGTGTTTTCCCATAGCTGAATCGAATATCATTTAACAGGAAAACAGACTTATTTTGCATAGCATCTAGGACTCTGTTGGTCAGAAGGAAGTCAAGAATTTTATTTAGCATCTCTAGTCACCTTTTTCTTATCTATCCAATAGGATATGATGTAGGGTCAAATCTCTTTATAATGCTATTGCTTATATGTATTTTAATATGACTGCAATTTGAAAAGCCTACGTGAGCACAATATCTAATTGGAAATAGTCTCAGTGTCTCCTTCGTGAATAGGGGGAGCCCTGGGTTATAACCCAGAAGATATAGAGCTGTAGCCACCTGGCATTAATTCTCTTCTAGAGATTCTTCTCCACGTTCATGGAAGAACTCCTCAAATAATTACCTTTCCGTTGGAAAAGGATGTCTTGCAGTGTTTCAATTTCTTCTGTTAGAAAACACATAAGAAATTCATTTAATTGCCAGACGGAAACACCGAGACTGAGATCTTCTGTTTTTGCCCTTTTGGAATCATTATTTTGAAGTTGTCTTAGAAATAAGCTTTTGGGACTTGGGAGGACAGGCATTCAGTATTTAGTATTCACACCAGATAAATCTGATAAAATAAAACAAGTGGAGAAAATGCCATCCGCCTGTAGCATGGCCAGTTTGGGGGCATGGAGAACTACTTCCTCAGGGAGGGACTTACTGAAAATCTAGTCAGCCCCCAAAACAGGTTCAAAAAAAATCCTTAAAATGGTTTGGGGTTCAGTATAGAAGCAAAGGCCTAATTTTAGTGTAGAGCGGCAACCCCGGTGAGCCTATACAAATAAGACAGACCCCACTGTAGGCATACTGCCATCTCTGTCAGTTTTTCCTCCTGCAGGTGGCTCCATGGTTAAGGTGCTGCCTTTCAGACAGATGCCTGAAAATGTGTCTCAGGAACCTTAGTATTGTTTTTTCTTTTTCTTTCTTTTTTTTTAAGGGAACCTTTCATTTTTTTTAATTTAATTTTTTTTATAATAATTTATTTTATTTTTTCAGTGTCCCAAGATTCATTGTTTATGCCCCACACCCAGTGCTCCATGCAAGACGTGCCTCCTTAATACTCACCACCAGGCTCTCCCCCCCCCCCCCCCACCTCCCTTCCAAAACCCTTGGTTTGTTTCTCAGAGTCCAGTTGTAACCTTAGACTTAGCCATTTCATTTCTGAGAATCTAGCCTAAAGGGAAAAAATACTTATTTGGAAAACCCTTTATGCAAAAGGATGTGTATCATAGTTCTCTGTGAAATTGTCCAAAACGAGAATCAGCCGGATGCACAATGCTGGGAACAGGTCAATAAGTATGTGCATGGGACAAAATGTAATATAATCCTTCACAATGATGCTTAAAAGGGATCCTACTAATGTGACAATACACTGAAGATAAGATGTGTAGTGGAAAAAGAGGCATACTTCTATGTATAATTGGACAAAAACAACAGCAGTCCCTACCAAGAGTGGGACACGTGGCATTTCAGGGAAGCAATGTGTTAGCACCACTTGTATTTGTTCAGTAGTGTCTTGGGATTAATTTTCTTTTATGACATCATCATATCTTCCAGATTTTCTTATTGGGGAATTTTGGGGGGTACTGAAAACTGCACAAAAGTTGTGAAGGGAAAGCTCAGAAGAATGAGAAGGGGCAGACAGCAGCTAGAGGCTCCTTCTGATGAACACTTAGGGCATAGTTTCTGGTTGAGAACTGTTTTGCAGAACTGAGACCTCCAAAAAAAGAGATGGTATGAGAGAGGTGCCCCAGCTGGGTCAGATGGGAATACATATTGTAGGAAGGTGGTCTCTCATTGCTGTCTGGGAATTCAGAGCAGGGCTGCAGGCTTTACTCAGATCTCTTTTGTCTGTTACATCTCTGGGTACAGGTAAGCTCTCAAGTGCTATTTGTTGACTAAAGAATCAATGGACAGAAACTGTAGCAGATTCCATTGGCCACATTATGGAGCACTTAGATTATGCCTTTAGGATGTTACCTTTGGTCTTTGAGGAAAAAATGAAGAAAAAGTTTTCACCTATATCCAATTTGAATTAAATGTCCATGGGCATTACTACTCAGGACTAAACTACCTTCCTTACCTTCTCTCAAATTGACGAACCACTTTATTTAAAATAAAGCTGTAGCTATTAGCTTATGCTTCAGAGTTCTGTGATCTTGTCTGTAGAATTCTGTAGCATGCCTTTAATTATCCTCAGAGTAGCTAACGGTAATTAAAGATGTGTCTCTGAATTCCCTGCTGATGGAAGATGTGTCACTTCATAGCTGGGTTGGTGAAACCATCACAGATTAGGCTAATGTTAAAGATCATTAAATAATTTCCTTCCTGCCTTGGTAGTGAATTAGAGATTTTATTTTTTTAATTTCCTAGAGCAACTTTACTCTCCTCTTTGTCATCTATCCAATAGGATATGACCTAGGGTCACGTCTCTTTATAATGCTATTGCTTGTATATCTTTGATCATAGCCACAGTTTGAAAGGCCTACCCCAGCACAGTATTTTATTATAAGCTTTTCTATTCAAAACTGTTTTCTCTTTGAAATTGTACACTCTAGTCTAGTTCAAACATTTATTTCAACTTTCACTATATTGAGGCGAAAGAAGGAAAAGAGAGAAAGAGAGAAAGAAGGGAGCCTATTTATTGCACTTGGGCCTGGGTCACTGAAGAAACCACAGTTGAAAAGGATCAGATCAGAGAGGGGTTTTGAACAGTCATCTGGTCCAGAGATAGAAAGCTGGTAGGCCAGGTGTCATCACTAGGTCATTTCCCCATTTCTCCCAGTGATGCAGTATGTGGGTGAGGTCAGTGAATTCTATGCACGTAAGTCCATGGCTGAACTTCTTTTGCTGTAAAATGAGTTTCTTGGTCAGTCACAATGTGGAGGGGGGCGTTGAGGGAAGATGCCAGTGAGTTCATCGTTCTGTGCGTGAGGGGGGTGAAGATGCAGACAGGAGCATTGTAGGCAGAGCTGGCAGCTCCGTGCATGTCTAGTCCAGGGAGGAACCATGCTGTCAGTGTGACCGAGGGGTCTCGTGTAATGACTGTACCAGGCAGATGGCTGCTTCCCTCGCCTCCACGCCCGGGAAAGGCTCAGCGCTGCTCTCGGCTCCGGGGAAGACAGGCACTCAGATGAGGCTGCATGAGGGCGTCTCTTGGTGTGCCCTGCTGCCATGTGCATTCCGTACAAGGGCCCACTGGGGAGGCCCCGGGGAGGAGACTGCCTCACCGCCCCACATGTCGTCTTGTCCACCTGATCATGGACAGCTTCCACAAAGATGCTGAGACGTTGGTGGCAGTGTGGTCTCCCAGGAGGCCCATCACCCGCACACTTCTTCCCCAGACGTGCTTGTTACTGGCTTCCTGATCCCCTTCTTTCCCGTCCTGCCGTACTGTTAGCTGCTGCCCATGGATTCGTGTGCATTCGTGCAGACATCTCTTGGTCCAAACAACATGGAAAAATCAATATGCTCCTGGAAATCCTGCTCACCAGAAGGATTACCCTTCACGGCTCTTCTCCAGGGCCACCCGTCTGCAGGGCTGTGACGCTATGATCTTGCCTTTGTGTTGGTGTGAAAGACATCTCATAGAATTGTCTGCAGATCAGGCTTGGGCCTTTTCCTCATGTTGACTGATTATTAGCAATGTCCTATGAGGACATAGGTATGGACTGAGGGAGGGGAGACCCAGCAGTTGGAGACATCTGTCCATGCAGCTTATGCCATCTGATACTGCTTGAGCCTACTGCACCTGTCTATACTAATGAGAGGCCTGAAGCTAGGTTCTCCTGGTCACAGGGTCTCTCAATGCCCTCTTGTCAGGTGTTCAGTACCAGGGCCTGGCAACAATGAGCCATTTCTGACGAGGAGAGCGGTTATGTGGCGGAGAGGGCATGGCTGTGTTCTCATACCCTTCGAGGCCTTGTGGAGCCTCTCCTAGAACTTCCCGAAGGTCCTGGACAGCATCTCTATTTGTTCTTTTGTCTTTAAAGATTTTATTTATTTATTTGAGAGAGAGAGAGCATGAGAGGCGAGAAGGTCAGAGGGAGAAGCAGACTCCCCATGGAGCTGGGATCCCAATGCGGGACTTGATCCCAGGACTCTGAGATCATGACCTGAGCCGAAGGCAGATGCTTAACCAACGGAGCCAGCCAGGTGCCCCAGCATCTCTATTTGCTACCGAAACATTGTATGTCACTGGTTCTGTTGGGTCCTGCATAAACCAAGGGCCAGAATGGCTTGCATCGCTGCCCAGACTTGCGGCAGAGCCTTCTCTTATTCTGAGCCCCAGTTAGTACTGGCTGCCTTGCAGGTTACTTAGTAATGGCTGAGAGCTGCGTACGTGCATGTTTCTCTGTGCCATCTCTGAAAACCAAAATAGCCCGCCAAGCTTCAAGTTTGTTTTTTGTTTTTTTTTTCCTGAAAGGCTAAATGATGATGACGATGATGATGATGATAATAATAACAGTATCAAAAATTCCAACCCTAGGGTGTCTAGGACAATCCGTCAGGAAAACAGTGACCACACTCAGGTGGTTGGGACGAGGCTGCAGCTGGTGAGGTAGTGTGCTAGCTCTGCCCCCTTCCAGGGCCTGGGGAGCCACAGGTGGGCTCATGGAGTGGGCGCTGCTGGGGCCACAGATGCTTGTCCTGAAACTCTTGCTTGGAAGCACTGAAGGAGCTGATTTTGAATTAGCCTTTTTTTTTTTTTTTAAGATTTTGTTTATTTAAGAGAAGTGAGAGTGAGAGAGAGAGAGCACATGAGCAGGGGGAAAGGCAGAGAGAGGGAGAAACAGACTCCCCACTGAGCAGGGAGCCAGACATGGGGCTCGATCCCAGGACCCTGAGATCATGACCTGAGCTGAAGGCAGATGCTTATCCGACTGAGCCACCCAGAGGACCTAGAATTAGACTTTTTAATCACACTTTTGAAGAGTACCCCTCCTTAGGGAATTGATCGTTTCTGTACATTTCATTCCCTCTTCTTCAAGATTGTTCTGTTCATATTCCTGTGTCTTCCTTTAGCTTGTTGAGGGCTCTGATTGGGGTCATTTTCTTTTCTGTTTATGTATAGACTGTATCGCTGAGTTTCAAAGTCCCGTGTGAGCTTTGAGACACTTGGTAGGCATTTTAGATGATCTTACTTGGCATGGAAGAGTGGGCACTATCTTAATAACAATACTTGGGGCTGGATTTCATGAAAGTTGGTGTGTCTTTTTTTTAAAGATTTTATTTATTTGAGAAAGTGAGCTAGTGAATGACCACAAGCAGTAGAGGAGCAGAAGGAAAGGGAGAAGCAGACACCCCACTGAGCAGGGAATCTGATGCGGGGCTCAATCCTGGGACTCCAGGATCATGATCTGAGCTGAAGGCAGACACTTAACCTACTGAGCCATCCAGGCGCCCGTTGGCAAGTGCTCTTTAATGGCCTGCTCTGAAGTCAGTCAATCAACAAGTAAATGCCGCCTCAGTAACTGACTGGGGCAGAGGCTGGAAGGCCTCCCGGGTGCCGAGAAAATTGTCACCCACATGTCCTAAGCTCAGACACATTACCCAAGCCAGGCCTTTGCCAGTCAGCCCTGCTGAACAGATGCCCCATGGCACTAGACTCATTGCCCCGACACCCCTCCCCCGCCCCCCCCGCAGACATGCTTCCAGGAGTCACATGGATCCAAATGCACAGATTAAAAATCTTAGGTCAGATTTAAATAATTTGAGTTCACTACGAAATGAGATGACTTGCCTGCAGTCACAGAACGATTCTAGAACATGCCTATCAAATGTAAATATGTACCTTCCAAAGGCTGACTTAGAGAATTAAAGTGTGTGGACAGTTTGGAAAATCTTGTTAAAACATCTAAACTGGACCACAACAAGCAGAGAAGTTGAAAGAGTTCCTTCCCACAGTGTTCAGCACTTTTTCTTCTTTTTGAAGGCAAATCTGTGAAGTGTGTTAGTTCCCAATTAAATGTCGCCTTTTCCCTAAAAGTAGTGCTGAATTTTTACATCAAGAAAGAGGGCTTGTGAGTTATACTAATTCAAAGCTCTGTGGTAGGAAAGAATTGGGAGGAGAAAGGAGGAGATCCAAGTCAAATATGCTGGAGGAAGCTCAGGCTTCTCTATCCAACACGCACAGGAATGGTCTGCGAAGAAGGTAATGAATCACTGTAGA
>PITA01031716.1:0-14840 GCA_004023965.1 Spilogale gracilis
ATCTGGGGGGATGGGAGTCGGTGTATGTCCGTGGGGGGCGGGAGGCGGGGGCGTCTGGGGGGTATAATACACATCGTTTCACTGAATGACAGGGACAGCCTCGTTCACCCGAGTGGGGCCCAGGCTCCCGTTATTTGTGGCCATATGTGGAAAAGACTGTTCCTGGGAACTGGCTCATGTTCCTGTTTTTTTGTGGGCATTTATGGCTTATGGACATGCTGAGTCTGAACTTTGCCGACCAGGGTTGTAAGTCTCACACCCCTCGGATCCCAGGCTGCAGGGAAGCGGAGGCCTGTCCTCGCCCTCAGTGTTGCATGGCCTGTCCTTCTGTGTAGTTTTCTTTCTTGGAGTTTCCAGTCACTGCCTCTTAGTTAACTCGTTGATCATGGGAACCGCACTGGCAGTTATGCCCGTGACTGCACACGGGTTTCATGTTCGTTTTCCTCTGATGAATATTTTATTAGCGTAAATAGCTGCGGAACACCGGATCCAGGGTGCTGGTGCCACGTGTCCTTCATCCCCTCTGGGTGGTTTTGCTGACACTACTTTGTGCCGCCGTGGGAAAGGCTGAGCCACAGGGAGGATGGACCCTTGATGGAAACCCTGCCTCGGCTGTCGCTTTTGAGCCACACTCCGTGGAGAGCGCTGTCCCGAGGGAAACAGACACAGGCCCAGGAGCACGACAACTTCAGAACCCGAGGCTTTCAGCCTACTTGAGGTCCGGGGAAGTTAGTTTACGAAGTTTAACCTTTTTTCTTATAAGTCTTCAGTAACTTTTTTTTAGAGGTCACTAGGTATCAATATTGTGTGTGAAACTGATCACAGAGGGGCGCCTGGGTGGCTCAGTTGGTTAAGTGTCTGCCTTCGGCTCAGGTCATGATCCTGGAGACCCGGGATCGAGTCCCACATCGGGCTCCCTACTCCGTGGGAAGCCTGCTTCTCCCTCTCTCACTCCCCCTGCTTGTGTCCCCTCTCTGGCTGTGTTTCTCTCTGTCCAATAAATAAATAAAATCTTTAAAAAAACTAATGACAGATTCACTAAAATTAATGACTAAAAATGAAATACTAACTTGGCTGTATTGCTTCTCAAGGAGAAAACACCCCATGTAAGCACTGCTTCGTGCTTGGAAAGCAGAGCCTGGGATCGTCTTGTAACACACATGCTTGTAACACCTCCTCGGTTAGTGGTTTAACCTGTAAGAACATGGTCTTACGTAGTTTAGGGTTCCCTGCAGATGTGGACTGCTGTTTTCTTTCCTTGAGCAAAGAAGATACCACTCTTCTATGCCAATGTTAATAGTAGAGAACCGGGTTTTCTCCCCATGATTAAAAGTGTATTTTCAGAAAACCCTTTTAACCTTTGTAAATTTAACTTACTTTAATATTCCTGTAAGATAAAAATCAGAAATGAGAAAAGTGTTTGTGGTCTGTCTTGCAAAATTTAAATGATACCATAAAGCTACAGTAGTCTGACCAGTGTGTTCCTGGCATCAAAGAGCCACGTAAACTGGTGAAACGGGATAGAGTTCAGAAGTAGGCCCACACACGTATGGTCAGCTGATTCGTGACAAATCAGGCAAGGACAGTCCGTAAATGGTGTTGGGAAGGATTTGACACCAAAGCAGAGGGAGTCAAAGCAAAAATGAGCAAGTGGAACTCCATGAAACTTAAAAACCTCTGCACAGCAAGGGAAACATGCACAAAACGCAAAGGCAGCCTCTGGATACGGAGGAATTCTGCAGACCATCTGTTTGCCGGTGGGTTACCATACAACATATAGAAAGAACTTGCGCAAGTCATAGCAGTGATAATAATGATGCAAATAAAAATGGACGGAGGAACTGAAAGGATGTTTGGGCAAGGATGACACACAGATGGCCAGGAGACACAGAAAAGCTGCTCAGCATCAGTAATCATCAGGGAGATACAAACAGAACCACAGTGAGGTATCACCTCGTACCTGTCAGCGTGGGCCAGAGATACACGGTGTCCGTGAGGAGGTGGAGGAAGGGGAGCCCTCTTACGCTGTCGGTGGGAGTGCAAGCTGGGGTAGCCCCTCTGGAGAACGGCGTGGAGGCTCAGGTATTGTTCAGGCTAGCAATTTCACTTTTGTGTATTTTTCCGAAGAATATGAAAATACTCAAAAATATTTCTGCACCCCATGTTCACGGCAACACTGTTTCCAACAACCAAGACGCGGAAGCAGCCCGAATGTCCAGTGATGGACACACAGATGAGAAGATGTGGTGTGAAGATTCAGTGAGATGATACTCAGCCACAAAAGAAGAATGAACGCTTGCCACTTGTGGTGACCTGGATGGGCCTTGAAGCCATTACGCCGAGTGAACTGAGTCAGAGGAAGACTGGTCATGTGCCTGTGTGTGGGACCCAAGGTCAAGGTCATGGCTACAGAGAGCAGATAGATGCTGCCAGAGGCAGGGGTCGCGGGCAAGTGGGGAAAAGGGGGTCAAGGTACACACCTCCAGTTATAGAAAAAGGTCAGTGGGAGGGAAAGCGCAGCGTGGGGACCGTCCTCATATCTGGTTGCGTGTTGCATAGTTGCTAAAAGAGTAGAATCTTCAAAGTTCTTATCAGTAGAAAAAAAATTAAAATATGTTTGGCTACCACATGCACTGAGAGGATGAACATTCATAAACGGGAACCGTTTAAGAGCCCATGAAGGGCAGTTGGCGAGAAAGCGTTGGGAGAGAAGCAGTTTGTCACCAGCCTCACGTGTCCATCACTGATGAGTGTTGTACGCAGGGGTGCGGTCCACCTGCAGGGTCCGAGGGAGTCTGGGTACCGGAGGCAGGGAGGGGCTGTGCCCCTTGCATGGCTGGGACCAGAGCCGCCCGGCAGGTGCACACACGGAGACCGTGGCCGGGCTAGTGGGGGAGAGGCTCATCAGCGGCCGCTGTGGACGACCTCAGGTGTATACACCCGCCCTGTGTCCCGCCAGCTTGTCGGCTGCCCGGGCGACCCTCCGGGAGACACCTTAAGGGACGGAACCTCTCTGCTCAAGGCTGCATAGACAAGGGAACCCAACCTCCACACTTCCCTAAAGATGACGCAGCTCTGAGTCTCTATGGAATGGGGCAAACTACAAACTCAGAGGCTTTTTCTCTTTGTTTTTTTAAGTAAATGCTGAGCTCCTGTTTTTCCTTTTCTGTACAGGATCAGCAGTAGCAAGTAGCACATTGGCTTGGAAATAAAATCGTTGCTTCTTTTACGGGGGATCTAATATGCTCGTTGGGTTGTACTTCTTTTGTTAAAAAAAAGGGCACAGTCTTCTTTTCACGTGTAAGTCTGATCGGTCTGCCAACCCGTGCCCGACATCCAAGTCGGAAAATCACTCTTTGGCAGCTGAGGAGGTGACCCCAAGGTTTGCACAGGGCCCCCCTGTGTGCACAGGGAGCGCTCCGTGGGCAGCCGGCACCGGTGGGCACCCCCGAGGGTTTCCTGATGGGGAGGCTGCTGTCACTGCTCTGCCTCCTGCTGAAGGCTGGGGGGCAGCCCCGGGAAGGCGGTGCACCAGGGATGCTCCTGGGGGGTTCTGGTCATCGTCCTGGTCGGGAGGCACTGGGTTCCGGAAGCAGCTGTGCAGTGAGTGTGCGGTGAGTGTGCATGTGTGCTCATGTGTGTGCACACGTGTGCGGGGGCTCGTATGTGCACAGCGTGCATATGTGTGCGTGCACATGTGTTGGAAGTAGCGGCAGCATCCACGCCCCCTGAGACGGCACGCACAGGGCACACTGATGTCGGACGCTCCCAGAAGGACGTGGCTTTGGCCGAGCTGTGCCCGATCTCCAGCACAGAGCCCTGGGTTTTAGGGAGCTGGGTGAGACGAACACGGGCACACACCCCATGAAGGACAGCACAGGACTCTGTAGGACCCACTGAGGCCCCGTGGGACCATCTCCGTTGCTGAGCTGGTCTTTACATGTGGACCACGTGTGTGTGGCTCAGACGCCCCCACCTCTCGTGCCCCCCGATCTCTGCGGTGCACTCAGCGCCCAGGACCTCAGGTTACCCTGGTGGTCTCTTAGGTGCTGGCGGCCACCAGGAGGCCAGTGTGGCTTCTCAGCAGAGAGCTGTCCCAGTCTCCCCGCTCCCGGGAAGCACGTTCCCTGCAGAGGGGCTGCAGGAAGGCCTTCCAGCTCAGTCACCTCAGGATTTCCCGTGGCTCCTACCACAGTGACAGCATCCAGCTGGTGCATAATCAGTGGCACTGGAATGGACGAATGTCTGTCTCAGGGATGCTGGCGGGCCACGTGTGCTCTGGGGGCTGTCCGTGACCTTACAGATGAGTATGTGAATGTGGTTGTGTGTGCAGGGGTGGAGCGGATGCGGGACAGGTGGCAGGGTGGGGGCGGTACCACGTCCCTGCAGAGCCCGCTGCAGACAACGGTCTGGCACCCACCCCTGCCGGCCCCATCAGGACGTCCAGAGACGGCTAAGCGGGGCACGGCCAGCTGGGGGTCTCCCTCTGAACGAGGGCACCCGACCATGTCTGCCGTGCCCGGACCCCGAGCACCGGGGAGGCCCCGTCTGCGGAGTTCACTGCCGGTGGTCCTCGCGTCGTTCAAGCTTGGCCGAGCTTCCGCTGAGGAGCGGACTCTGGGGCGTTATTAGTGTTGTGGGCGGTGGGCACCGTCCTGCAGCCCCACGTCAAGAGTCCTTTTTCCCGGGTGTGACGTGGGCACTCGGAGCAGCTCGTGAATGAATCTGGACCCCCTGGGCTCATGGCTGTGCATCTCAGGGCGATGCGGGGGCCCCCTCAGGTATCCCTGCCATGTGACCTGCATTTGTGTCTACGGAGAGTGACTCATCCCTGGGAAGAGCAGAGAACAGGCTGTGGTGGGTCCCGGCTGTGGTCAGCACGTCACCCCGCGCCCTCCGTGCAGTTCGAAGTGAACTTGGTGAGCGTGTTGCCACGAGCATGGTGGCTGGGGGAGCCATCCGGCCACAGCAGACCCCGTCTGGGCCACGGCCAGGCTGCCCCTTGGCCGTGGGAGCCATGTGGAGTGGGGGCCGAGGGACGAGCACGAACCAAGGCGGGCGTGTCTGCTCGGGGGGGGGGGCAAGGAAGCAGGAGCCCCCGCGGGAGTGAGCAGGTGTCGCTGCTGCTGTAAGGCCCCCACAGGACGGCCACCAGGGGAAGGGCCGGGCAGGCACTCGGGAGGCCACACACTACGGGAAGGCCGTTTCCGTCTCTCAGTCCATCGATGGCGCTCGTGATGGTGGTGAGGTGGGCAGGCTCTGTGTGCCGTGGGGCCGGGGTGGGGGCCCCGACCCCTCCCATGGCCCCGGATCTCCCCGACCTGCCTGCGCCGTCCAGTAAGCCGCCTGTGCCAGCCTGCGTGTCTGGGGCCTCGCGGAGCAGGTGTCGTCAGGGCGTCCCACCTTCCGGCCGGGTCCACGCTCAGGCTCGCTCGATTGGAAGCTTGAAGTACTTGTGGGAATGGATTCGTTTTCCAATGAAATGGATTTCCATATGAAAGTAATCGCAGGACAGTGGCCCTACAGGGCTTCCCGCTACCCCACACCCGTGTCTCTCTGGCCCCTTCTGCTTCGCCAATTTGTGGACATTTTAAACAGCTACCATGTAGGCCCTGTCGACAGGCACGTCCCTCTCCCCCCCTTGAGTTCTTTTCCTGGTTCTCACCCCTTCCAGTCTTAAAATGCTCCGTTTGTGTTCGTGTCACTGCCCCTTCACAGACACAAGTAATTGTAAGTAGAATTTGATGCTGGACATAGGAAAGGGCCTGCTGGGGACACACGTGGACACAACAGGTTGTCCAGACTTAGGGTGACTGTGTTCTTGCGCTTTCTTGTATTTACTTCTTCACATAATGCCTTCAGAAACGTGTTGTTAAGGATTTTATTTATTTTCGAGAGAGAGTGTGAGCGGGGTGGGGGCAGAGGGAGAGGAGAGAGAATCTTCAAGGAGACTCCCCACTGGGCACAGAGAACGGGGCTCGGTCCTGCGACCCCGAGGTCATGCCCTGAGTTGAAACCAAGAGCCGACGCTCAGCTGCCTGAGCCACCGAGGCACCCCAGAAGTGTGTATTTAAATGCGCGCGCGCGCGTGTGTGTGTGTGCGCGTGCGCACTTCTTCTGTGGGCTTGGTGAGCCGAGCCTGCGCGGCCCATCTCCCGTTCTCACTGTTGGGGTGTGGAGCGCGCGTGGGGCGCAGGGGCGAGTGTGGGACGCCTCTCAGGTGTGCAGGTGCTTCTCCTCTGTGTCCCGACGCGCAATGTTCCCCCAGCGCTCTGTGGTTCACACAGTCCTTGTTACGGCACCAGGTTAAGTAGATGTTCCACAGTGTGGATTCAGATGCTAAGTTTTCTCCCCTTTCCTCCTGCGACTGGCTCCTGCCGCAGCCCACCTGGTTTCCTTAGGGCACTGAGTTTGTAATTTGATTCATTAGAGGGTTTTAAAAATGGCTACTGCACTTCATTAGTTCTCTTTGCCTATGAAGTGCCAAGGAACTGATAAATAGGCATGATCCAAAGAGAACCACTTTTTTAAAGGCTTCACTTTACCCGCATACACACAGACCTGCACAGACACACATGCAGAGACGGGCGTATACAGACACACACACACACGCAGACACGGGACATGTGTGCACACGCAGGCGGGCACACACGCACACGCAGACACGGGACATGCATGCACATGCAGGCGGGCACACGCAGGTGGGCACACACACACACAGACACGGGGACATGCGTGCACATGCAGGCGGGCACATGCAGGTGGGCACACACGCACACAGACACGGGACATGCATGCACACACAGGTGGGCACATGCAGGCGGGCACACACGCACACCAGACATGGGACATGCATGCACACGCAGGCGGGCACACGCACACACAGACATGGGACATGCGTGCACACGCAGGCAGGCACACAAGGCGGGAACACACGCACACGCAGGCCGACGCACACGCACACGCACTCGGACACACATGCACGCAGGCGGGCACACATGCAGACACAGGGACATGCATGCACACGCAGGCGGGCACACGCACACACAGGTGGACACACACGCACACAGACAGAATTTTGTGCATATACCCATAGTCTTTTTTCTTCCCAGGATTTTAAATGTTTAATTTGAGTAGCAAACTTTACAAGACTCCTCGTCACAGAGATGGGGCAGGAAAACCATTTGGCTGCGGTTTCTTCGAGCCTCCCTGAGCCTTCCTGTCGTAAATCTCACACCTGGTCACCTTCAGTTTCACTACGGTCCTGCATTCAGGGCATAGAGAGGTTAGAGTCCTGACAGGAGTTCATCCACGGTTGTGTTCCAGCGAGCGGGACTGAGTGTCCCACGTGTCCCCAGAAGTGTCCCCCACGGGGCAGCATGTGGGAGTGTGTTGGACCGCGGACTGCCGCGGTGCCGTTCATGGTGGCCCTCATCCGGCTGTGCCCACTGCACACGGCTGGGTCTAGCTGCCAGGCCCCCCACCGCGGTACTCTCCCTCCCTCTCCTCCTGCCGGCACTCGATGCCACAGGTGTCCGTGGTGCCCTAGCTCCCTCACTCTTCCTTGAAAAGAGAATTGCTCACCAGTACTTCTTACCCTTTACAGCGGTTTTTTGTTGAGGTGTAATGGACATGCGATGCCCTGTTAGTTTGGGGTGTATGTGATGTTTTTATACATTACAGAGTGATCCCCACGAGAGCGTGTATTTAGGGTGTTACTGTCACGACACAGCAACAAAGGGAAGCCTGATGCGTTTTTCTGGGCAACGGATGTGCTGCTACGAGGTGCGGTTAGCAGCCTGAGACGCTGATGGCCTCCCCCGAGCCCGGCCACGCGCAGTGCATGTCCTCGGCAGTGTGTCCCTGGCTCGTGTTTCCGTGGCCGTGTGATCCTGGAGTGTTACCCATCCCCTTTTTATTTATTGGGTGTTGCCCTTTAAGTTTGGACTCGGTTCTCAGAGCCCCGGGGGTAGCCACGACTTCCTCCTCCTCAGAGGTGGGCCCGGTCCCCAGCGGAGGCGGGGCTGCGGCAGCACAGACCTGCATGTGTGTCCCTCGGGCGCCCGGTCTCCAAGGCGGGAGAGGGCCCCGATCTCCTGCAGGGTCTGCTAACGCACATCCTCGGATGTTTGAGTGACCGGAGGCATTCCAGCAGTGCTCATTCTCACGAGCTCTGAGTGTGTGTGTCAAGAAACACAAAGGTAAAGAGCTTCCCTGTCCTATTTCCCAGCTTCCCTTGGGGGGCTGTTGGGGTGCTGAGGGCTCACCAGGCAAGAAAAAGTTCCGGGCAAGCTTAATTTTGGGTTGTTTTGCTTGTTAACATGAAGTTCAAAGAACCAGATTAGTTGTCATGTCTTATTACTCAGTCTTTTTGCTTTCTTAAAAAAAAGAGAGAGAAAGGGAAGATACACTGAATTATTTAGATAACACAAAATGCCAGGAAAAAGTCTTGTTATTCACAGTTTCGATCACTGAGTTTTCAGGGTGTTTTCCTCCGGATCGCCATCTTGTAGCTTCAGGACCCTGATTTTACTCATCTCTTACGGACGTGGTCCTCGCGTGGATGCTGGTGACGAAATGCTCCTGGTTTGGTGCTGGAGCACACGCTGTATCTTCGCCCCGAGACGCCGAGGGCGTGGCGGGACGCAGTGTGTCTGGGGGGGCTCGCCCTGCAGTGCGAGGGTTCGGGGAGCAGCTCTGACCCGGGGTGTGGGAGCCAGCGCCCCCTCCTCGCGGTAGCCGTCCTCCTGTGTCTGCTGGAGTGTGGTCCATGTCTTCTGCAGAGCTTTCCAGCCCATTTCTGCCCAGGGATTCGGTGGTGATTTATGTGTGGTCTGGAGCCCGGGGTAAGTGTCCCCTGCGCTTTGCTCGTCCTCCGGCCGGGCCGATGCTGGGCGGGAAGGCTGGGGTGTGCGGTGTGCGTGCTTCTGGGAGACCCGACGGGGCGGTCTTCCCGTGCAATGGCCTCTTCATTCACAAAAGTAAACCCGTTGTCTACGTAGAGAGGGGTTGACTTTGCTCAGCAGGCTCAAGAAACTGGAGTGTCATCCTCCCGTGAAAGATCCGTGTGGCGGTGCGCCTTTTGACGCGGCCTTGAAGTCAGGGCAACACAGAGTTCAGGCGGAGCCCCCGCGACGGGAGCAGACGGAGGCCACCATGGGCCGCACACGTGCAGTGTGTGAAGTCTTTTTTTTTTTTTTTTAAGATTTTATCTATTTGACAGAGAGAAACACAGCCAGAGAGGGAACACAAGCAGGGGGAGTGAGAGAGGGAGAAGCAGGCTTCCCGCCGAGCAGGGAGCCCGATGTGGGACTCGATCCCGGGACTCAGGGATCCTGACCTGAGCTGAAGGCAGATGCCCAGCGGCTGAGCCCCCAGGCACCCCTGGGTGGTAAAGTCTTGATGAAAACCTTAGTGGGAGAACAGATGGGAAGATCTTGGAAGGAAGTAAACGGCGCTAGCAGTGCCACCTTACTTTCTGTGAAGGGTTGAACACGCGTTAAGAGCTGGAGAAATACTTGTGAATGTCGTCAAAATTGTGTTTTCTCGGGCGCCTGGGTGGCTCAGTTGGTTGGGCGTCAGTTCGGCTCAGGCCACGATCCCGGGTCCTGGGACCGGCCCCGTGGTGGGCTCCCTGCTCGCCGGGGAGCCTGCTTCTCCCTCTGCTCCTGCCCTTGCTGCTGTATTCTCTCTCGTTCTTTCCCTCTCTCTCTCTCAGAGAAACAAAACATTCTTTAGAATTGTGTTTTCTCTTTCCTTGTGCACAATCCATGCTGAGGAGCGTGGGCCACCTCATGCTGTCGGGGGAGTCGGGGGGCTGTGAGCGGGGAGCCCTGGTGGTTTCGTCCTGGTTGGAGTCCCCTGCCTTAGAGCACAGGATGCCTTGTCTCTTCTTGATAGGAGTTCTCTCTCGCTTTCAGTCACCATCGCAGGAAGGGAAAACTGACTCTGTCTTCCGTGTTGGCTCTGAGTTCTCCTGTGCTTACCGGCAGGCTGCTACTCCGCACCGCGTCTCCGGGTTCCTCGTGGGGACGCCGTCTGCCCGTTGGTGGAGGCGTGCTCTCAGAGCACCTGCTCCTGGTCGCTGGTTCACTGTTTATTCTCTGGGTGCCTTTTTCCGGACACTTCAAAATCTTGAAAAAGTCCACCTCTTTTCTTAATGCTCCTATTCTTTGCTGACCCAGACTCATGGCAATTTCCCCCGTGTTCTCTTCCAAAATTTTACTTTTGTTTTACATTTAAATCTGTTATCCATTTTGAGTTGATTTTTATAGAAGCTGTGAGGTTTGCCATGAGGTTCTTTTTTTTCCTTTTGCGTACAGATATCCGTTTATTCCAGCCCTGTGTTGAAAAAGCTGTCCTTCCTCTGCTTAATTCGTTCTGTACGTTTGTCCGAGAGCAGTTGGTTGTGTTTCTGTCTGTGAGAAGATCTGTCTGCCAGCACGTGATCATTTTGATCCTTGTTAACTTTGTGATGAATCTACGATGACTCCTTCACCTTTATTTTCTATCAGTTTTTTGCTATTGTAGTGCCTTTGACTTTCCATAGAACTTGTAGAATTAGCTCGTGTATATCTAAGCAAAAGTCCTGCTAGGATTTTCATTGATCATGTTAAATCCGTCCATTGGTTTGGAGAGAACTGAAGTGTTTATTATGCTGAATTTTGCATTCCACGGATATGGCATGTGTCTCAGTTTGTATAGATCTTTTTTACTTCTTTCTTCCCCATTTTGCACTTCTCAGCATACAGATTCTCCACGGTCCTACAGGCCCCATATAGGTTTTGCATATTTCATTAGGATTATAGCTAAATACTCCCTTTTTATGTAGCAACCATGAATGATGTGTAAGTGTAAAATGTTGTTAAATTTTAGTCCCAAATATTCGTTGCTCATATGTATGAATATGATTTGATCTTGTATGTCTGTTAAATCTAGAAGTTAATTTTGTAGAGTCCTTACGATTTTTTTATGTAGGCTTTTGGTTTGATTGATTTTTCTTTTTCTAATTTCTTTGACTTCTGTCTTTCACTATTTCTCTGCTTTTACTTGCTTTGGGATATTTATATATTTTTTCCTACTTTCTTAAGGTAGAAGCTTAGATTAGTGATTTGAGAACTTTCTTTTCGGACAGAAACCTTTAATGCCATAAGTGCCCCTATCACCATCTGGCTATATTCCACACATTTCGGTTTTCAGTTTTGTTCAGTTGCAAATAATTTTTTCTTTCTCTTGAGAGTTCATGGTAGTTTGTGTAGTTCACGCAGATCTCATTTTAGCTCGTTTAGTGATGATGAAGGTTCATGCAAGTTTCCCTCCGACACGTCCCTTGTAATCGTCTCATTCTGTGCCTTGACCAGTCGTTAGCCATCGTGCCCCTGTCAGGGAGGTGGGAGATAGAGACGGGTTACTCTGGGGGAACTTGAGTTCAAGTGCCCTGGGGACCGCGGCTTTGTGTCTGTGCTCTGCGGTTGCCGCGTCCCGGGGACAGTGCCTGGCGCCGCGTGCTGAGGCCTTGATCAGGCAGGATTTCACCACTCTGCTTTCCCGCCCTGGCCCCTTGGCTCCTCTCAGCTGCTTTGCTCTGCAGGCTCATTGGCAACATGACCGGGATGCAAGCCAGTTTTGTAGGATGATTTAGAATTTGGTTATGGATTATTTTCCTTATTTTATATGAAGTTTTTAAAAAAGATTTTATTTATTTATTTGACAGTGAGAAACCCAGCTAGAGAGGGAACACAAGCAGGGGGAGTGAGAGAGGGAGAAGCAGGCTTCCTGCCGAGCAGGGAGCCCGATGTGGGACTCGATCCCGGGTCTCCGGGATCATGACCTGAGCCAAAGGCAGTCGCTTAACCAACTGAGCCACCCAGGCGCCGATGAATTTTTTTTCCTGTCATCCTCTGTGCTCATCTTTCCTCTGTGATTGGGATATACGGTGCCAGTGTATGTTACTTTGTAAAAATTAAAAAGTTAACTTTAAACACCCCTGTGCTCAATACCTAGCAGAGGTGTCTTGATTCCTGTAGCGTCAGTAAATGACATGCATTTTTAATAATTGCCACATGCTAGGTGCCGGGACTGTCCAGATGATTCATTCCCAGCAGCCGGGTGCTTTTGGCCTCACTTGCGAGTGAGTGAGCCACACGCAGACCTCTCCTTCTGTCATTTGCTCTGGGGACCTGAGGACGGAGCTTCAGATGGCCTTGCCCTTCATCAGAGATGTCCACGACCATTCACCGTTGCTGACAGTGACCCAGATACGAATCTAACGAGATATGCGGGGGTCCCTCTGGCGCACGCCATGGACGCTGATGAGGGAAATCAGATGTCATCAGGGGGCTCGTGTGGTTCAGTGATGCGTGTGTTGGTGGGCGCAGGCCGGGCTCTGCCGGGACGTGCGGGCCCCTCAGCGGTCCAGGGGCTCCCGGGCCTGCAGTCCTTACAGCGACAGGTGGGTCTGGCTGCGTGCGGAGGGAGGATAGGCGCTGGGTGGGAGGGGCTGTGAGGGGCTGTCCTGACGACGACGGGGGACTGCTGGCCTGGGGCTGGCTGTGTCGGGGAGAGGGGAGAAGCAGCCAGGCCCTTGTGAGGGTGTGGGCTTGCTCAGGTCCTGGTGCGTCCGTAGACCACCAGTCTTTGGCCTCCCGTCCCTGGAGAGTCCCTTCCAGCTGCCACCGGTGGGCCATGTGCTGGCAACCAGAGCTGGCGGGTTTCTGTGAGTCTGGGGGTGCCTCGGTGTCCCTTGTGGCGCGAACACATCACAGAGAGCAGGGAATGCTTGTGGGTATAAGACACAGTTTCCTGCCTGCTGGTCTCATGAGACCGTCCCCATCCTGCATCTTTGCCGGCTTCCACTGCGGCCGAGGATAGGAGGTGTTGCTGTCAGTGTCTTACCAGTGAGAAAGGGGGAGCCCAGGGAAGTGAGCTGACCTTGCAGGGCCCCTAGCTGCGTTTGGGGACAGAGGGCCTCAGATTTTCCTGCTGCTTCCACTCCCCGAGCAGGAGGGTGCGTGCATGGACGTCACCGCCTCCTTCTGGAGAGGAAGAGCTCAGCCCAGAGGCGAACATGCCTCCAGCAGCCTGGCCAGAGAGAGCGTTCCTTCCAGGGTGCTCCCTATACCTTATAAAGCCATCGGCCTCGAGGGATGTTAAGAGGGGCCTGACAGCCGTGAAATTCCAAACATGGGAATGATTGCTTTGTTACATAAAGCATTCATTCCAGCTTCAAATGAAGAAATAGTCCTGATGCCAGGAATGGAAAGCACCCCAGCATGGAGTTAGCTCGTGGCACGTGGTCTGCTCTGGGGCACGTCCGGTCACCTGGAGAGGCCGTGGCTGTCGCGCTGTCCCATCTCGGCCAGGCGTCACCAGGAGGCTGGCTCTGCTCAGATGGCTGTGGGACCTGCGTTTCCCAAGCGAGGCCGGGTTGGACAGACGGGGCCCTGCAGTGACCACTCAGCCGGGCATTTGCGTGACCTTCCGTCTACTGGGACTTGGGTTCACGTGGGGCTCTGGGCCACGGTATGAGTACGAGGGTGCTCCCTTGGGGAAGGGCAGAAGAGCGATCTCTTCTCACTATTACTCAGCTGTGTACTGGTGGTTTTTCTTGACTTGGGTTTTCATTTTAAATTTAGGACCTATCTGCAAATCTTTTCTCTTTGTAAGAGAACATGTGATTTTAATTTCTCCTGCTGAATTTTAAGTCTGAAGGAGCTTCTTGGAGGATAATAATTGAAATATTTTTGATAAAGTGGAAAATATTTCGAAAGACCACGTTTATTTTCTCCTCACTGAGATGATTTCTGCCCTTTTCTGTGTCCATACTCCTGCAATGAAAGGGTGTTGGGTGGACAGGTGTCTTTAGCTCTGAAGCGTGGAAGGATGCTGTTTGGGTTGGTGTGGCTAATGCTCGGGCACGGGGCCCTGTGGTTGGGGTTCCTGGGTGTCCGGTTTCTGTGAGTCTGGTCCCTGGTCTTCTGAGCCTGCCGTCGCAGTGGACAGTCCGTGGGGAGCCACAGACGTTAAATCAGCTCTTGCTCAGACTCGTGAGTGGGAGGATGGCCCCTCTCTCAGAAGGCCTCCTGCCTCAGATTTGCAGTTTTACCCGATGGCTGTGTGCTCCTTGCTCCAGGCTGAGGAGGAGAGGGGAGTGTCCATGGATCCTTCAGCCTGAACCCCTGGAAGGTGAGGGAGAAACTGTGTTGTCATGGTGACAACTGTAGGTCGGCCTGGGGTGGAGCCCAGGGGCCGGTCCAAGGGGGCGGAGCTGTATGTAAAGCTTGGGTCCATCCTGTGTCCTTCGTCCTTTTTCCCTCTGTCCATCCGTCTGCCCATTCATCTTTCTTCCATTGATCTCACCTTGCTTTCTCAACCCACCTGCACAAAATTCCTCACCGGATGCTTCGGAACAAAGGGCTGAGTGGAAGCACTCTGTGCTAGGAAGTCTGCTTACGTGCATTTGCAGAGGGAGGGCATTCCCGCCACCCGTGGGACCACCGACTACCAGGCCCCCAAGCAGCTGCAGAGTTAAAAAGCACAGACTTCCCCCGTGGAAGGGAAGAGCAGAGAGGACGTTTTCAGCCCCAAGTGACTCTGGCCCCTTGCCCACAGGCGCTGGGTCCTTGTGGGGACACATGCTCCGGCTGCTGTCTCAGACACGTTAATACTGGGGTCGTGGGGGACCCTCCCTCCGAGGACCCTGTGTCTGCCCTGTGTTGCACATAGACCCTGTCCAGCCGGTTCCCGGAGTCGCTCTGTGATATCTATGCGCTCTGCAGGGTGCTGGCCCAGGTCTGGGGAGAAGCCCCTCAAATATCGAATATGTGACAGACACAGATTGG
>PITA01031717.1:0-14852 GCA_004023965.1 Spilogale gracilis
CAATGGTCTCAACTTCTGTGAGTTAAAGCAATCACTCTGTACCCTGCAGTAACAATACTAATCCTATCTCTAGGGTGGGTGCAAAAGCAGTTAAAGATTTAACTGCACCACCCAACTTCCTCACTTGGGAATAATAAAAGACTGGGACCCTTGACAGTCAAGAGAGATGTGGAGAGAAACTGAGAGACAGAGAGACAAAACCCTGAGGCAGAGAGAGACTGAGAGATGACTGAGAGACTGAGAGACAGAGAGATAAAGGCAGAGGGCCTGCAAGGAAGCAGCAAGAAAGCCTGCAGAGAGAGACTGAGAGACAAAGGCAGAGGACCTGCGAGGAAGCAGCAAGAGAGCCTTAGAGGAGAGAGCAGGAGAGCTGGCAAACAGCAAGAGATCCTGCTTCGACAGACCTCCGGGCTTGGGTGTGTTTTTGGCCAGGGACACTCATCATCCTGCTCGACCCCACCTTTTTCCCCTGGCTGGACCAGGGGAGAAACCCCAAACCTCGTAGCCCAGGAAGGAGCTACAGTATTCAATAAACATTATTTAAATCAAGTTGATTGATAGTGCTGTTCAGGTCTATATCATTACAAATTTCTACTAATTTAATGTATCAATTAATTATGGAAGGAATTGAAATCTCTAATTATACTACTGGATTGCTCTATTTCTTCTTTTAGTTCTATTGGCTTTTGTCTGACCTATTTTGATACTCTAATTGTTAGGTACTTACACATTTAAGATTGTTGTGTACAATTCTTAGTGAATTGTACCTCCTTAACGTTATATGTGTTCCTTTTTTATCTCTATTAACCATCATTCCTCTGAAGTCTAATTTGTTTAAAATTATTATAGATATTTCAGTTTTCTTTTGATTAGTTTTAAAGGGGTTTATGTTAATTCACTTCTTTACTTTTAACCTGCATGAATCTTTATATTTAAAGTAGATTTCATATAGACAATAAAGAATTGAATATTTTTGAGGCCCTCCCATAATCTCTGAACTTTTTTTGTTGTACTAAGACCATTAACCCTTAAAATATTATCAATATATTTGGATTAACATCTACTATTTTCATATTTGTTTTCTAGCCATTGAATGTATTTTTCATTCCTTTCCTTACACCCTTTTTAAATTTGGTGACTTATCTGGTTTAATTGAAAATTTTTATGGTTGGGCTTGATGGATTTATGGATTTTTATGGTTTTCCCCCTCTTGGCATATCAGTTATACTTCTCTTACTAAAATTAACTTATTGGCTTTCATAAACTTTGCAATATACTTTTAAAATCAATCTCTATCTTTTTTGAAATAACACTGTGCCACTCCATGGATATTGCAGTTATGTTACAAAATAGTGCTCCCAGTTCCTTCTACTTATCTCTTATTACAATTACATTGCTGTCATTCATTTCAGGTGTCCATACTCTGTAATGATTCAATATATTGTTCGTATTATTATAGTAAACAATTATCTCTAAAACTAATGATGTACTGTATAGTGACTAACATAACATAATTTTTAAAGTTATCTTTAAGATCAATTAAAAGAAAAGATACTTAGGTTAATTCATTTTCCAGTGTTTTCCCTTTCTTTATGTAATTTCCACTTTCTGATGTACATCATTTTCCTTTTGTTTAAAGAACTTTTAACATTTCTTTATGAAAAGTTCTTCTGGTGATGGATTCCTTTAATTTTTATTTTTTCTAAAAATAAATCTATTTCTCCTTTAGTTTGGAAGGATAATTTCACTGAATATAGAAATATAGAATGGTGTTTGCATTTTGTTTTCATTTAAACACTTCAGATATTTCATTCCATTCCTTCCTTGCTTGCCTGATTTCTGATGAGAAATCTCCCTTAATTTATTTTTTTGTTCCTCCATAGGTAAGATGCTTTTCCCACCTTTTTTTCTTCAGAAATTTTTGCTTTCTCTTTTGTTTCCTGAAATTTAAATATGGTGTGCTAAGGTGTAGAATTTTTAATTGATGTCTTTGAGAAAGTGAGCTTCTTGGGCCTATGGTTATATTTAAATATTTCTTCTGTTCCCTTCCTCTCTTTTCCTTCTAGTATTTCTATTTCCATTATCTGTATGTTAACATTGTTTTTATAATTGTCCCACAGTTCTTGGATGTTCTATTATTTTTCTCCTCCTCCTCCTCCTTCTTCTTTTGGCTTTTCCATTTTAGAAGTTTCTCTTTACATATTTTCAAGCTTGTTGATTATTTCCCTCAGCCATGTCTATACTATTGCTGAGTCCATCAAAAACATTCTTCATTTCTGTTATAATGTTTTTGATTTGTAACCTTACTTGATTCTTAAAGTTTCTATTTCTGTATCTCTGTTTACATTGGCTATCTTTTCTGCATGGTGTCTTCATTTTCCATTGGAGCCCCTAACATATTATAGCTATTTCCAATTCATTTTCTAATAACTCTGACATATGTATCATATTTGAGTCTGGTTTTGATAATTGCTTTTTTGGCTTAAGACTGTGTTCTCACCTTTTAGTATGTCTTGAAATTGGTTGTTAAAAACCAGAAATCTTGTATCAGAAATAAGAACTAAAGTAAATAGTCTTTATAATGAGGTTTTATGTTCATCTCTACAGAAATTGTGCTGTGTTTGAGGCACCTCGGTGACTCAGTTGGTTAAGTGACTCTTCCTTTTTGGCTTAGGTCATGATCACAGGGTAATAGGATTGAGTACGGCATGGAGCTCCATGCTCAGCAGGGAGTATGCTTGAGATTCTCTCCCTCCCTCTGCCCTCCCCCCTGTTTGGTCTCTCTAAAATAAATAAATAAATCTTTAAAGAAACAAAAAAAGAAATTGTGCTGTGGTTCATATTTGCTGTAGCTCATGGTGCCAGAGTCTTCAAATTTCTCCTATGCTGTTGTTTTATCTCCCTTCTTGACTTTGGAATACCCTAAGTATTTCTCCTCAAAGAGAGTTCACACATTATAGTCAGCTATAATTCACTATTATTATATTGCAGCCTTGTTGGTATGGTGGTAAGTTATGGTAAAGAAATGTTCAATAATTTTCTGAATAAGTCTCCCATCTTTTTAGTGGTTCTGTGTCTCTGGTTTGTGATCATCACAAGTATTTCTCCACTGATAGAAATTGTCCCACCCACCCCATCCCCACCCTCTGCTTATATGAAACAGAAAGGCTAGAAAGGACTAGAGCTGTATATTTATCCTTCCATCACAAGGATAAAGCTCTGGTAAAAGATAAAGCTCTAGTAATGTCTTTTCCCTCTAGAGTAAGCCCTTTAGTAGACAGCACTCTGGATGTATTTTACAATGATTATTCTTTCCCTTCTTCCATCAGAGTCATAATTCCATGATTCTTGGATCTTCACTGTCAGAACTTGCTGGGGTGTTCCCAGATGTAAAATCCATGAAATTGTAGAGTTCCTTCTAAGACTGTGATCCCCAGGAGTGTCTCACTCTCATCATAGTTCACATTCAACTTCCAACAATTTGTTAAATTGTTGTAAATGCTTTTTTTACTAGTTATGGCTCCTACAGCTTATGCTCCTTGTAAGCACACCCTGCTGTGACTCTTTTAATATACCTGTCTTTTTACATTTCAGTGCAATGGTTTTCCAACTTCAGGTTTCTGAGGGGTTCAAGAAATGTAATTGGATTTCAGGGTTTTTTTTTTCTTGTTAAAAGACAACTTCCATGCTCTTTACCTGTCAAGATTTAAGCTGGAAGTCTCTCAATATATTTTTATATATTATTGTCTCAGAATTATTTTGAAGATTAAAAAATTTAATACATATAAAGTATTAATATTAGTGCCTGATTCATTCTAAGTCTTCTGTAAGGGTTAGTTCATGCTATTACTACTAGGATGATAAAGTTCTAGATAGTTCACTATTTGGGATACAAAGATGATTAACATACAAACCAATTCACATAGTCTGATAATGATTATTTGCCATGATTATATAGAGTATTCATTTCTGTCATTGTATAGATGAGGAAAATTAACATCAGGAAATTTAAACAATTTAACAGGGCAACTTAATTAGTGTTATCTAATTGCCACATATACCATATGCAGATTTCCACATTATAAAAAATATACCAATAATTTAGGTTAAAATATTTTAGGTAATATAATAATTTTCCTTTGAAAATTCTTAAGATACTTTCAGTGCCTCAATACATTTTTTGTGAGTTTTTTTTCAGTGTTCCAAGATTCATTGCCCATTCCCCACACCCAGTATTCCATGCAATAGGTGCCCCCAGTACCCACCATCAGGCTCTCCCATCCCCCACCCCCTCCCTCCAAACCCCTCAGTTTGTTTCTGTGTCCAAAGTCTCTCATGTTTTGTTTCTCTCCCTGAATTACCCTACTTCCCATTTACTTTCCTTCTCCTACTGTCCTCTGTATTACCCCTTATGCACCACAAGTAAGTGAAACCATGTGATACATTTAAAATTTTTTTTTAAAGATTTTATTTATTTGACAGAGAGAAACACAGCCAGAGAGGGAACACAAGCAGGGGGAGTGAGAGAGGGAGAAGCAGGCTTCCCGCCGAGCAGGCAGCCGGGTGTGGGACTCGATCCCGGGTCTCCGGGATCATGACCTGAGCTGAAGGCAGTCGCTTAACCAACTGAGCCACCCAGGCACCCCTTTTTTTTTTTAATTTTTTTTAAAGATTTTATTTATTTGACAGAGAAAACCATGTGATACATTTTAAACTTATTTTTTAAACTATAGTAATGTGAAAATGTTATCTTTGAGAATTTATTGTACTATCATTGATAATGGGTCCAGGACATGAAATGACAGGATTTAAGAAAATGAAAATGAGTTTAGAGTATCTAAAAACATTTTTACATAACTCCTAGACTATGGAATAACATGTTAACTGCATTTATAGTTGGTTTAAAGTTCTTGAATTAATTTAAAAATAAATAAAACTTATGAAAACGTTTATTCTGAACTTTCTGTGTGACATTTTTGTATTGAATAAGTCCTGAGCATAATTCCTTGGTCCTGTCGAAAATGCAACAGTAAGTAAACTTTATAGTGAATTCCTGAAGATTATGTGATAATTGGACTGAATACTCATTACCTACTTACCTCTCAAGAGCTCCTCATTACCTACAGGAAAAATACAGACTTACCAACATGACCCTTTTATTGTTAATTCACTATTAACTTACTCATCCTATCCTCTCTGAGAATTTTTTCACTCACCCACAGTTGTGGTTCAAAGAAGTTTGTATAGTGACTTCCCATCCTCAAGATCCCATCACTGGTTTATGCTATGATAGTCAGAATGTCTGTCCTGGTTATTTTCTTTCTTTTTAAAAAGATTTATTTATTTACTCAAGAGACAAAGACACAAAGAGTTGAGGTGCAAAACAAAAACAAAAAAAAAGAGAGAGAGAATCTCAAGCAGACTTCACTTTGAATTTGGAGCCCTATGAAGGACTTGATCCCATAACCATGAGATCATGCCATAGCCAAAATCAGGAGGTAGACACTTAAATGAGCCATCCAGGCATCCTTGTCCTGGTAATTTTCAACTTGGAGTCAGATATTACAATTAAGGAGTTAATAGCTAATAATCATAGCTATCATAATAGTAGCTGAGTTTATTGAGCATTTCATATTTGTAAACTATACAGAGCAGTTTGTTTTAATTTTCCTATTGATCTTTCTAAATAACTCTATGATATAGGTACCAATTATTCTTGTCTTACAGTTGAGGGATCTGAGTCCAGTGAGATTCAATAATTATTCACATTCACTATGTTATTTTTTCATTACAAGTTCATTCTGCCTTTGAGCAGGAGTCACATCTTAGAGGAATGCATTTCTAATGATGAAACTTTAGGTGTGGATGGAATTGAAGGTAATTAGAGTGACATATTGATTCCTTTCAAGTCATACCTAAAACTCGATCTTCAAGTCTATATATGATTAAAGTCGTATTTTTTATTCAACAATGTAGATATACCTTGATATACTGCTTAACTTCTTCCTTGTACTATCTTACCCTAAATAAACCCAAATGTAACTATGATGATATCTAATACCCAGTATCCAACACAGCCAACTAAATGACATTTACTCTTGCTAACTGACTTCTCTCTAAAAGAATTGTTCAAGCAATGCTCTTTATTAATATTGTGTGTGTTGAATTCATTTAAATTATATTTACAATTAATTTTTATTTTATGGTGTGAAATTTTGTGTTCAGTATTGGAACACAATTTATAATATTATAGAGAGGGACAATAAAGGTTCAACCCAAAATAGTTAAATTTGAAAAACTGTAGCCTAGTAACCAATCATGTCTTACATTATAAAATGCCTGTATAGATCTTCTTTGAATTATGATGGGGTTGTATCGTAATAAACCTATCATAAATTGAAGATATTAAAATAAAAAATACATTTAATACACCTTACCCACTGAACATAATTTAGATTATCTTGGCTATGCTCAGAACATTTACATTAGCTTACAGTTGGGTAAAATCATCTAACACAAAGCCACTTTATAATAAAGTGTTGACTATGTCATTTAATTTATTGAACACTATAAAGAGAATGAAAACAGAATGGTTATATGGGTGCAAAATGATTGTAAATCAGTTGTATACAATATGTGTGATCATGTGACTGGCTGGGAGCTGCAGCTTGCTGCTGCTGTCCAGCATCACAAGACAGTATTGTGCCACACTTTGCTAGCCCAGGAAAAGATCAAAATTTGAAGTACAGTTTCTACTGAATGTATATTGTTTTTGCAGTGTTGTAGAGGCTAAAAACTGTAAGTCAAACCATACTTAATTCAGGGACTGTCTGTACTTGTATTAATGCCCTGCCAAAAAAAAAAACCTACACTAAGGGTTTCAGCAACTATAGTTTAATATAGGAGATTGATTACATGGGTATTGGAGGAATGAAGAGGCAAAAAAGTGACATTGAGGTAACACAGATATAATAATTATAGGAAGCATCTGTCATTGCTAAGAAACAAGGAAAATGAAAAATTAGGTTATTAAAATCTAGAAGTTTAGAAGAAGGGCTCTCAGAACTGGTTTTGAAGCTCTGATGAGTGGCTGCTGCCTAGTTAGAGCTGATGTCTGTGAGGAGAAATAATGGGAAGTAAGAGCTGGGAGCGCCAAAAAGTAGTTGGATACTGGAAGGAGTAACTGCTGTCATGGTGGGAGACTATTATTAGGGCATGAAGTAGTAATGAAAACAAGAATGCCCAAGTACCCTTTAGTTTTCTTATGTTTTCCAGTCTCTCTTTGATGGCCTGAACTCCAGTCTTTGAATCTAACAATGAATCAGCTGGCAAAGGATAAATACAGATTTCAGTCAAAGCCCTTACATCATAAACTGAGTATAATAGGGTGAGTGTGGGGTGATATGCAACAGGTTAGTTGTAGGCACAATACTTATGAGTAATAATGTAGACATCTTCAAAAATTTTAATTTGGCGCAATTCTATTTTCATTTACTGAAGAACATTTTTCTGAAGTTGTCAAAGGATCACCAAATAGTAAGGGAAAAAGGGGGGCAAAGAGACCAGATTTCAAGACTATAGTAACTACTATTAGTCTAATGATGGACAAAATGAACAATGAAACAGAATAGAGTTCAAAATAGACTCACATATATGCATCCATATATACTATACAAGCACACTTATATTCTATCACAAATGTAAAAGTTTTGTGCACTGCAGAAACAGATGGTCTTTTCAATAAATGGTCTATTGTATTAGAAATTCATAATAAAATTAATGTATCTGTATCCTACCTCATACCATATTTAAATATCAAGTCCAGATGGATTGCAAATCTAAATGTGAAAATAAATAAGACATTAAAATAGAAAGGATTATAAAAAATACCACGTTCTGATAATGCTGTAAAACAACTGAAACCCTGGTGAACTGCCAAACCCTGAGAAATGTGTCAAAAACACTTGGTGTATAATGGGAGTGAAAATTGGTAAAACCAATCTGGAAATCTGTTTGACATGATCTACTAGGGTAGAAGATATATATAAGTCTCATTTCTCAGAAATTCCACTATAAGTATATATATTCAGAAGAGATATGTATATTTGTTTACCAAAAATCATGCACTGGGATGTTTAAAGCAGGATTATTGATAAGAGTCTCAAACTGAGGGGCGCCTGGGTGGCTCAGTTGGTTAAGCGACTGCCTTCGGCTCAGATCATGGTCCCGGAGACCCGAGATCGAGTCCCATAAAGAAATATGTATGAGCTTGTTTTCTAATGTTTCAAAGACTAAGAAGCTAGGCTTATAAGTTCTCTTTATTTACTACCAAAAACACTTGGCTATATTTACTTCAGTTCATTTTTGCACAAACTTCTTTATGATATACTTGCATGCACCACTTTCAATTGATATGAGTTTTAAGAGGAAGCATAAATACATAAAATATTTGAATACTTATATTTGAGATGTTTATTTAAAAAGCTGAAATTGTACTTAAAAACAAGTGTTAATAATATTGGTTGATATTGCTTATCATGAGAACATAACACATGTCCCATGTGTAACCACTATTATTGTTAATTCAAAATGTTGACCATAAGTGTCATGGATATAGACATATTTTAATTCAAAAATAATATTTTTATTTCCATCAATATAGGGTGGATATACAGATAAACTACTACTAGTATAGAATACTTTAAACTTTTACCTCTCGGTATGTATGTGTTTGTGTATAACATTTTTGTTCTTATTAAAAAGCATGGCTAAGTTTACATTAAAATTAAGAAGGCAAGACATGGAAAAATAGTTCTATTACATAGAGACAGTCAAACTCTGGAGCAGGTGTTTGCTCTGAGTGTGCAAGAAGATTGCCATTTTCCTAGAGACTAGGTTTCAGTGGAATTAGTTTAAGGGAGGCTGGATGAAAAATCCTCACATAATGTCTAGAACCACAAATTGTGACACTATCAGTGGATGAATTTGAAAATAAAAGAAAAAAAAAAAAGATCATCCCACAGAGGAAAATAGTAGGTGCCAAAACCAGTTCAATATTTGTTCTTTTAACTAATGAACTAATGAGGTTGACAATTTCCCTAAATATTTGAAATAAAAGAATCAAAACTGCAAGTAATTGGATAAGGCATACTGCAAAAAACCATGACTTTCAGATTATGTAGACTCCGATGTATTGCTTTTTTAAAAAAATTGGGATGTTTACCTGACATTAAAATAGTATTGAAGTGACATACAGTGACTAATTAAAGCAATGGAAGTGAAATAATGGGCTGCTTAACTACTATACATGGTAGAAAATGTATTTTAGGGTAGTGAACATGCACCAAATTAAACAGGATCCTATAACCAATTTTACACTGCTTGTCATGTGACATACTAAGAGACATCTTTGTTATTTGCCATAGATTTTCTTGTCAAGGATCACAATTGCCACTATGTGACTGACAATTCTCAAATTCTGACTTAAGCTGCATCTTATATGAAGTAACATATAGTAAATCATTAAAATTCTACAAAGTACCAATGATTTTTAAGCATATGCTTTCTGTAAATAGTAATTTATCAAAAGATAAACAGAGATTTTATGTATATATTTATATCTCCTATCTATTACAGCCTGAGTAAGGCAAAAAGAATATATGCAAATGATTCTTAAAAAGTGTTGAGGTAGATGAGTTGATCCCCTGTCTTAATGGATTCTCTCCATCAATGGAGAGAATCGTCCTGGTTATTCCAAAAGATAATATAATTTTTTTGTTTTTATAATTGAAGTTTTTAGTATGCAAATGTGTAAAGTAAAAGAGATGTTGAGATTCTGGAGAGGGCAATATGAGTGTGAAATAAACTTATTCAGAATAATGTTCCAAGACACAAAGTAGGGTACAAATCTTCACCAAAATGACACCAATTGTAATTATCCATATGTCAAGGAAAATGCCAACAAAGACAAAGAAAATTGAACTTATTCAGAAAGGTTTGGGGACCCCTGGAGAGAAAATTTCAAAAATGAAATGTTGTAGCCAGTTCAGTTTAAAATAGATTATGCACATCCATCTACCAACTTTTCTTTTAAAAGTAGGTAGTAATAACCTTTTAGCAAAAACTATCAGTTTTCTCTCACCAAAAGCATTGAGGTGTAGAATAGTTTACATAATTTATTAGTCTGGGAGAAACCATGCAACTTGAATAATTTTGGATCTAATTATAAATCTGATATTTTAATTTAATCACAGAATAAAAAGTCAAAGATCCTCTGAAATCATATCCATAAGGCAAGTTACTATTCTATGATATGAGATGTTCCCTTAACTGAAGTTTAATCATGAAAAAAATGTGGCTAGTTAAAATAATATAAACTTAAGATTTTTTCCAGAAACTTTGAAATGTCCCCATATCTATATTAGGGATTTTAAACTCTGAACATTTATCTCCTTTAAGCTTAATCAAAGTGTAGTACTTTGGGGAAGTAACTTTCTATCATGCTTAGATGTGATTATAAAGTCAGCATCAATAATTTCTGAGAAATCTTGGAAAATGGAGACAGAAGTCAGATAGCCCAATCCTTTAATTTCCTAAAATAGAAAAAAAAAAGTTGACATTTAAAGACTTATTTGTTTGAAACATACTCTGACCAAAAAAAAAAAAAAGCTTAAAAATGGTTAATAAGCATTAAATTATGAAATAATATGGTGATCTGCAGGAGCCAGTTTGAGTTCACTAAGAAGTTGTGGCAAACTTAGTGGTAATGTTTCAAAAGCCCCTAAAAATTGGGTGCTGGTTGCCAGAGGAACTAACTATATAAGTAGAAAGTTGAACTTTTTTTTAAAGGATATTATTTAATGGGGCGCCTCGGTGGCTCAGTGGTTAAACCTCTGCCTTCAGCTCAGGTCGTGATCCCACAGTCCCGGGATTGGTCCGCATCAGGCTTCCTGCTCTGTGGGAGGGCTGCTTCTCCCTCTCTCACTCCCCCTGCTTGTGTTCCCTCTCTGGCTGTGTTTCTCTCTGCCAAATAAATAAATATCTTTTAAAAAAGATATTTATTTATTTATTTGACAGATTTGACAGAGAGAGAGAGAGAGAGAGAGAGAGAGAGAGAGAGAGAGAGAAGGCACACAAGTAGGCAGAGGGAGAGAGAGAAGCAGGCTCCTCACTGAGCAGAGAGCCTGATGCAGGGTTTGATGCCAGGACCCTGGGATCATGACCTGAGCTAAAGGTAGATGCTTAACCAATTGAGTCACCCAGGAACCCTGAGGGTGAAAATTTTCAGCCCTACCCCATGAGCTCCAAAGAGGGGAGAGGAGCTAAAGTTTCAATTAATCACCAGTAGCCAATGCTTTCATCAATTGTATCTTCATAATGAAGCTTCTACAAAAACCTAAACCAAAGAGGCTCAGAGCAATTCCAGATTGGTGACCATATCTACATGTTGGGAAAGTGGCATGCACAGAGAGGACATGGGTTCAATCTGAGCCCCTCCTTTGTGTCATGATGACTCAATGCATGACTACAGCTTAAGTACAGGTTCAAGGTGCTTCAACCTCACACAGGGTCCCAGTATCTGTCTACATTTGGCTTTAAAACTTTGTCCAGGACTGGTCAGCATAGAGCCCATAGTGGATGGAGGAGTCTCAGGGTCGTGGCACATATAGTTGGCCTTGAAGCTGTCCAGAGCAAAGAAATTTGCTTTCACTCCAAGTGTAGGCAGATGCCTATTTCAACTGTTTTTTTTTTAAATAACACTTGTCTATAAAATTACGTGATTATAGTTTTCCAACATTTTATTATGACAATTTTAAAATGTAAAAAAATGTTGAATACTACAATATAGCTACCAAAATGAATCAAATTAAAAAGATGAACAAAAAAAATATGGGCATGGATGTGAAACAACTGGAAATCTTGTATACTGCTTCTGGGAGTGTAAGCTAGTACAACCACTTTGGAAAACTGGTATAATTTACAAATGCTTATTACCTACTCATTCCTCACTGTAACTCAATAGAATTTCATGCACATGCTTCTTGTAGACTTGTGTAAGACTGTTCCTAGCAATATTATATGTAGACACTAAAGAATGGGAACAATCTAAATGCCCACCATTAGCAGAATGATATATTATTAAGATAAAATATTATCTAGCAGCAAAAATGAATAACCTTCAGCTACATACAGAGTATAGACAAACCTTCCAAATATAATGAGCCAGAGAAACCAGACATAAGAAAATATATACTTTGTGGTTTTCTGTCTATAAAGCTGAAGTCTAGTAAAAAACTAAATTATACTCTATTGTCAGGAAGTTCACTCTGGGGAAGAGCAAGAAAGTGATTATTAAAAGGGATCTGACACCCCTCTGGGGTGCATGCAATGTACTAATTGATGGTCTGGGTCATAGGAATATCAAATATCATCACATTCATTGATTTGTTCATTTTGATGGTTTAACTTTGTAAAAAAGTAACATGCCAATAAGAAGAAAGAAGAAAAAAGTTGAAAGGATCTTATAGAGCGTACGCATATGCTCATCATCTAGATGTTATAATAAACATTTTACTATTTGAGTTTTCAGCTGTCCACCCATTCCTTTAGACATCCCTCAGGACTTACTATTATTATTGATGATGATGAAAAATTATATTTTTGACATGCATGTCATGAAGCCAAAGTTTTTCAAACAACCTTCCCTATGAGTTTTTTGTGTTTTTGTTTGTTTGTTTGTTGTTGTTGTTTGTTTGTTTGTTTGTTTTTTGCCAAACTAGGGTCATCCACAAGCCTACCTTTACACTGTCACTTTATTCCTTAGACCTCCTTCTTTGTTCCACTTTGGGCAGATGAGCAGAAGAGTAGAGATTTTCTGAAGTTGACAAAAACCAAGGAAACACATTCCTCTTTGGGTTCAGACCCATCTGGTCACACATATATTCTGTACTGCACCATCAACATACATGCGTCTTCTTCCAGTGAAACCAGCCCTGAAACTGCAGTGGTTATGCCCCTGTGTGTTCACTCCAGATAGCCTCAAAACACATCCAAATCCATCCTAGAAACATAAAAGAATTACTGTAATTATGAAATGAAATTTCTCTCCTTGGTTTTGAAGAGTAGAGAGAGGCAGAAAAATGTTGAGGATGCTTAACTAACCTCTGAAGAAACTTTGATTCTCTTCCACAGAGCTTCATATAAGGAATTATGCAAACCTGCTCTGACAATTTGGTTCCTACACAGTGGGAAACTCCATAGGCACCTTGAGGAGAGGAGGGATATTGTGTGCACATGCAGAGTGGAAACATGGGGAGTGAATGGGCTTTTAACCATTTTTGGAGACTTTGGTTGTCTGGTGAAGAATTTGATGCATTCCTAGAGCAATCTTTTTACTTCTGTAAAATAAATTCATAGGGTAGCAAAGGAAACTGATCAAACTAAAATACAGTTACAGTTAAATTTTGTGATAGAGCAAAAGATGACTTCTTTACTGAATTAAATAACAAGATCCAGCTGTAGGTATGATAACTAGTATAACTTTAGAGTAGTGACAAAAGTAATGGTATTTCAAGATATCCACATGACAGGAACAAGATATGAAGATATGCATGATTTCTATAGCTATAGGTACTGTTAATACTACTACAGCATGCCTATAGTCATAATTGAAGGACATGATACCTTTTAGTTATAAGTTAGTGATCATAAAGCTGTCATTTTTTCCCACATCAAATATTACAAATTCCAGGAATTCTGTTTGTGGACTTGAGGATGAGAACGTCTGGAAGTTAGGAACTTTATTATTGTCCCTTTTATTTTATTCCTGATAATGAAGTGCTCCTTGTATCTAAGCATATACCTAAATGAATTATAAGTAGAAAGCAGGGACTCAAATATATCCTTGTACACCAATAAGAATAACAGCTTTAGTCACATTAGCTAAAAGGTGCAAACAAATCAAATGTCCATCAACAGATAAATGAATGAACAAAATATAGTATGTATACATAGACAGACAGACAGACAGACACACACACACACACACACACACACACACACACACACTGGAATATTAGCCTTATAAAGCAGGGAAATTCTGACAATGCTACAGTATGGATAAAACTGAGGACATGACACTAAGTGAAACAAGCCAGTCACAAAAATACAAATACTATATGATTCCATTTATAGGAGTTAAAGTAGCAGAATTCATAGAGACAAAGTAGAATTACCAGGGTTGATTACTGGGTGGTTACCAAGGTCTAGGGGTAGGTGAAATGTGAAGTTATTATTTAATGGGACAGAGATTCAGTTTCAGAGAATGAAAAAGTTCTGGAGAAGGATAGTACTGATGGTTACAAAACAGTGTGAATGTGCTTTAATGCTGCTGAACTGTGAACTTAAAAATAGTTAAAATGGTAAAATTTATGCTATGTGTCTCACCACAATAAATTTTTTAAAAAGCTATTTTTTAAAGACATGGAAGTCCTTATACCTTGGCCTATATATCTCTTCCATGTTGGGACCTCCTGGCGCCCGCTGGTTTGTGGCCATTAGTGGAAGTCGGCTGGGGTGGCCTCTTGGGCTTCTCCGGAATACTTCCCCATAGGTGACCTAGCTGAATCTTCCCGCCCTTGGCTCTTAGCCCGCGGGCAGACTGGCGAATTTAGCCCCACCCATCAGTCCGGCCTGAAATCTGCCTAAGGCCTTAGTGATAGAACTTAGCCCCATCCAGCAGTCCCGCCTGAAATCTGCCTAAGGCCTTAGTGCTAGCCACTAATGAGCTCCTATTGGCCCCTGCTACTTCTTTTACTCCCTCCTTTCCTCTCTATATAACTGTGTCTCTGATA
>PITA01031718.1:0-14852 GCA_004023965.1 Spilogale gracilis
CATTTGCAAAGACATGCATGGAGCTAGAGAGTATTGTGCTAAGTGACATAAGTCAGAGAGAGACAAATACCATATGATTTCACTCATACACGGAATTTAAATAACAGAACAAACGAATGAATGTGGGAGGAAAAAAGAGAGGCAAAGCATAAAACAGATTTTTGATTAAGACAACAAACGGGGAGGGGCGCCTGGGTGGCTCAGTTGGTTAAACAACTGCCTTCGGCTCAGGTCATGATCCCGGAGACCCGGGATCGAGCCCCGCATTGGGCTCCCTGTTCGGCAGGGAAGCCTGCTTCTCCCTCTCTCACTCCCCCTGCTTGTGTTCCCTCTCTTGCTGTGTTTCTCTCTGTCAAATAAATAAAATCTTAAAAAAAAAAAAAAGACAACAAACGGGGTCCTAGAGGGGAGGTGGGCAAGAGGATGGGTTAAATGGGAGACTGTGATTAAGGAGGGAACTGATTGTGACGAGCACTGGGTGTTGGATGTGATAAATCATGAAATTCTATGCCTGACACTAATATGATATTATATGCTAACTACCAGGAATTTAAATAAAAAAGTGAAAATAAATGAATAAAAAAGAGCGAAACAGACTACATACAGTAGCAGATACACTAATGATGGTAATAAACATAACACAATAAAAAACATAAAATAAAAAGAACAAAAAGGTAGAGAAGATATTGTGGTATTGGTGAGGAAAACAAAAAAACCCTAGGTTATAAAGAACAAAAGTAAATTGTGAGACTCAAACATCCATTAACATATTAGGAAAAAATGCTAAGAAGAATGCCACTAAACGTATTTTATTTAAGCACACAGAATCCCTCTATGTGTAACAAACTACTAAGACAGACACTGTTTCTGATTAAAACTGTCTCTTACTGAAAGTTTTTCTCACAGCACATTTAATGTCTTTGTTTCTCAAGCTGTAAATGAAAGGATTCATCAAGGGAACCACATTGGTATAAAAGACAGAGGAGATTTTCCCCTCATCCATAGACCCAGCAGAAGATGGTTTAAGATACATAAACGCACCTGATCCAAAGAAGAGAGAAACAGCAAATATGTGGGAGCTACAGGTGCTGAAGGCTTTGGACCTGCCCTCAGTAGAGCTGATGCGTAGGATGCTGGACAGGATGAAACCATAAGAGACAAAGATGGTGACAGTGGGCACAACCACATTGATGCCCTCCACAATGAAAACCACCAGCTCATTGACATAGGTGCTAGTGCAGGAGAGCTGGAGCAGAGGGAAGATGTCACACAAATAATGGTTGATGGTGTTTGCATCACAGAAGCTCAGTCTCAGCATGCATCCTGTGTGAGCCGTGGCATCCAAAAATGCCATCAAGTATGAGCCAAGCATAAGGCTGGAGCACACTTTGGGGGACATGGCGACATTATACAAAAGTGGGTTACAGATGGCCACATGGCGATCATAGGCCATCGATGTCAGCACATAAGCTTCAGAAATAGCAAAAAAACATAAAAAGTAAAGTTGAGTCATGCACCCCCTATAGGAGATAATATTCTTCTTTGATGTGAAGTTAATCAGCATTTTGGGTGTAAACACGGAACAATAACAGAGGTCTATGAAGGACAAATTAAAGAGGAAAAAGTACATGGGGGTATGGAGGTGTGAATAAAACCTGATTATAGTTATCAGGCATAAATTTCCCAACACAGTAAACACATACATGACTAGAAACAGGCAGAACAGGGGGATCTGGAGATCTGGTGAGTCTGTGAGCCCCATCAGAATGAACTCAGTCACAAAAGAAGCATTTCCAGAAGCCATTCTTCTATACAGGGATCTGTGAGCACAGGAGAAAAAAGTTACACAAAAAATACTTCAACATTTCCCAACCTATCTCTTCTCACAAGAGATGGGTTTGTACTGGGAATATCTGAGACTAGCCTAATCTGGACCCACAGAATCTACTTTATCATCATCATGAATCTAGTGACATAGATTTTCCTTTCTTAGAGTCTTTATAAGCTGTATAAACAGACATTCAAAACATATGAAGGCTTCCATATGCCAGCAAGACTGCTGTGAAAACCAAAGGTTAAGGGAGAATATTGGACCAGAAGGGAATCACCGTGTCTCATTTCATTTCTTTGACCATGTGACCCCTCCCCTAAGCAGTGCAATGGAGGCAGCAAGCCATCAACCTGGTCCTGGCCTCCAATGGGGTTTGGACTTTGTGTGGTGGGAATGAAGAATGTTGTTTCTTATTGAAAACTAAAGATTCAGAATCTAGGTGAGTTTAAGTTCCAGCCCGCATATCATTGAGTAAAAACTATAAACGTAAAGAGTGAGAGTTCCGTCAATGAAACTGACCGATAAATTGTATCCTTGAAAGCTAATAATGTCTTTGAACCTTCCCTGCACCACCACCCTCCCCTAAACAGGTCCTTCTATCAATTTCATCTGAGTCTGAGGACTGCAAAAACTGAAAAGAAATCTTGGAACACTACATCAAAAACTAATGATGTACTGTATGGTGACTAACATAACACAATATAAATAAATAAATAAATAAATAAATAAATAAATAAATAAATAAACAATAAATTAATGAATAAATAATAAATAATTGGCATATCTTAGATCCCTGGACTTCCATCATAAAAGGAAGACATGAAGGTAAGTGGAATTCAGAAACTCACCTCCTTAGGCAAGAACACCTTGGTCCTTCCTTACCAGTATTACCCCTGTTTCTAAAAGGGCAGATTTAGCCTCTGCAACTTTTCTCCCTTTCATTCTATGAGGACACAGCCCATGCTTATTTCAGAAATCCTTCTGAACCACAGATAACAATTTCTAATCATGATTCCTCTTAAGCAGCAGACCAAAATAAACAGCCCTTATCATTATCATGTTGGCACTTGGTAAATCACAGAAGACTTAAGGTGAGTGCAATAATGTCCTCAGTTATAAACAGGGCAGAAGCTTGCTCAGTCTCTTCCACAGGGAATGATTTCTCAGGTAATAGGGTATTGAGGGGATGTATTTACACCAAGGACCATAATGTCTCTCTAATTCCTTAGGGACTCAAATTTTTTCTCAAGGTTTCCTTCCACTGTAGGGATTAGACATCCCATGAAGAGAAGTCAAAAATAAATTCCCATTTCTAGGTCAGTAACATGATAGAAGAGGAGCCCTAGAAGCCTCTACCCTTCATAAATACAGTAATTCAGAAATGTTTCCTGTATATATTCCCTTTATAATAAATCCTTCTTCCCTGTAAAACAATCTATCTATCACATTATAACTTTTAGGGAAATCCTAAAATTTCTTTGCACAGCACCTTCAAATTGGGATAAAATCCTCCAGTTCCTCGCTTCTTCCTGAGGAGGGAAAGAATTACACCATATGCCCAATGCCCCAACTTTTATTAGGTGTGTCCAGAAGACTGGCTTCTAGATAGTCCATGTCAGAAAGCAGACACAGCAGGGACGGGACCCAGCATACTTTACCTCCCCATGCAGAAAGACAAAAAAGTTGATGGTGTAGACTGGAAGTCATCAGAGCTCCTTCCCCTGGCTCAGCATAGAGCAAGTGATTTAAAAGCCCTTGCTTACAGCTCCTTTCTGGTGAGGGAAATATGTGCACTGTGTGTCCAATAATACAACTTATCTGTGATCCTCCTGAGGAATTGCTTCAGTCTTGCTTGTTTTAGAACGCAGACAGAACCAGGCACACAATGGATGCATGGGGGTACTGGGGCGGGGGGCAGCAGTGGTGCAACTAAGAATAAACAAAGGGGTTTAGATGGCGCAAAATTGAGAGGCTTCCAAGGTCTCTGACCAAGCGTATTGGTGTACCTTGTCTAGTCCAAGGCCAGACCATGAATGTTAGGACGAATGGGTGTTTTGTTAAATGTGCAGACACCAGTGCAGAGAGTCAATGAAAATGAAGGCATGTTGAAATACTTCCCAAAAATGAATAAGAGAACTCTCCACAAACTGGTTCTAATATGTGATTGACCTGACAGAGAATTCAAAATAACTGGTCATAAAGATGTTCAGTGGAGTCAGAGAACAATACAAAAACCAAGAGAAAATTTTGACACAGAACCAGAAAACTTAAAAGTATTAAACAGAAATGATGGTGCTCAAGTATGCAATGTTTGGGGTTTTTTTGTTTGTTTGTTTGTTTTAAAGATTTTATTTATTTGACAGAGAGAAACACAGCCAGAGAGGGAACACAAGCAGGGGGAGTGAGAGAGGGAGAAGCAGGCTTCCCGCCGAGCAGGGAGCCCGATGTGGGGCTCGATCCCGGGTCTCCGGGATCATGACCTGAGCCGAAGGCAGTCGCTTAACCAACTGAGCCACCCAGGCACCCCTCAAGTATGCAATGTTTGAACTAAAAAAAAAAAAAACCAGCAGAGGAGTTCAAGAGCAAATGATATCAACAAAAGAAAGGATCACTGAATTTGATTAAAGGTCACTGAAAATAATTCAGTCAGCAGGCCAAAATGAAAAAAAGAATGAAGAACAGTGGAGAAAGCCTGAGGGACTTATTGGATACTACCAAGTGGATCAAAATATGCATTTCAGAAACCCTAGTAGCAGTAGGAGAGTGAGAAAGAACCAGAAAGCATAATCAAGAAAAAAAAGGCTGAAAAATTCCTAAATCATAGCAACTTCCCAATACTGTGACCAATTTATACAAAAATAAAACCCACAAAAATTGGATAATGAGTACATACATACAAAGACCAAGGGTCAACTACTTTTCTACTCTCCAGTTTACTGAACTGAGCCAAACCATAGAGGCGATATAAAATGCTCTAAATATATATTTGGGGACTCAACACAAATTTACTGACTGCTGAATCATCTCTAAACTTGAATTATGATTGTGCTATCTGGTTCTGAGTCAATCATTATACTTCATAATACCTCTGGTGATTGAAGCAGTCTTGTCTCTATATCTAAATATATACATTTTCAATATCCCTAAATTACTGTCATCACGGAGTTCTCAAAAAATCATGCCTAAAGAAGTTCTTTCAGATAAGACTATATCAAAAGAAATTCTGAAAGCAGCAACATAAAAGGAGCCCCCAACTTACAAAGGAATACACATAAGGATAACTGCAGATCTCTCAAGAGAAACTTGGGAACCCAGAAGGCAGAAGCATGATATATTCTCCATGCTGAATGGGAAAAACTGCAGGCAAGAAGAGTGTATACAGCAAGGCTATCATTCAGAGAAGGAGAGTAAAGAATTTTCTAGAGAAACAAAACCTAAAGGAGTTCATGACCACTAAACCAGCACTTCAAGAAATATTACAGGGGACAGTGACTGGGAAAGAAAGACCAAAAGTGACAAAGCCTTGAAAGGAACAGAAAAAATCTTCAGAAATGATGACAAACAAGTAATAAAATAGCACTAAATTCATATATATCAATAATTACTCTGAATGTAAATGGACAAAACGTTCTAATAAAAATACATAAGATATTAAAATGGATTAAAAAAAACCCCATCTATATGCCATCTCATTTTGGAGACTTTTTTTCAGACCTAAAAACACCTGTAGATTGAAAGTGAAGGAATGGAGAAATATTTACCATGCAGAGGGAGGTCAAAAGAAAGCCGTAGAACAATACTTTTATGAGACAAACTAGATTTTAAACCAAAATATTGTAACATGAGATGAAGAAGGTCACTATACCATAATATAGGGGATTATTCAAAAATTATCTTACTATGATTGTAAAGATTTTTGTGACTTTTTCATATATATAATATATAGAATTTATTATAAATGTAATTTATTTTTTCAGTGTTCCAAGATTCATTGTTTATGCACCACACGCAGTGCTCTATGCAATACATGCCCTCCTTAATACCCACCACTAGGCTCACCTAACCCCCAACCCCCACCCATCTAAAACCCTCAGTTTGTATCTCAGGGTCCACAGTCTCTCATGCTTCATCTCCCTCTCTAATTTACTCCAATTCACATTTCCTTTCCTTCTCCTAATGTCCTCCATGTTGGTCCTTATGCTCCACAAGTAAGTGAAAACATAGGACAATTGACCTTCTCTGCTTGGCTTATTTCACTCAGCATAATGTCCTCCAGTCCCGCTCATGTTTATATAAAAGTTGGGTATTCATCCCCTCTGATTGTGGAAAGTGCCAAGATGCCCTTCAACAGATGAACGAATAAAGAAAATATGGTCAATATATACAATTGTAAAGATTTATGTCCCAACTTTGGAGAACCCAAATATATCAAGCAGTTAATAACAAAAATAAACTCACTGATAATAATAAATAATAGTAGGGGACTTCTTTTTTAATAGTAGGGGACTTTAACACCCACTTACATCAATGGACAGATCATCTAAGCAGAAAATAAGAAAACAATGGCTTTGAGAAAAACTCTGGACCAGATGGACTTAACTGATATATTCAGAATATTTCACCCTAAAGCAGTAGAATACACATTCTTTACAAGTGTGCATGGGAATTTCTCCAGAATACATTATGCACTAGGTCACAAATCAGGTCCCCACAAGTACAAAAAGACTGAGATCACACCATATATATTTTCTGATCACAATTGTATGAAACATGAAATCAACCACAAGAAAAAATCTGGAAAGACAACAAATACATGGAGGTTAAAAAAATATGCTACTGAACAATGAATGGGTCAACCTGGAAATAAAAAATGAATTTAAAAATATGGAAAAAAATGAAAATGAAAACATGACAGCCCCAAACCGTCTGGATGCAGAAAAACTGGTCATAGGAAGGAAGTATATAGCAATACAGGCCTATATCTAGAGGCAAGAAAAATCTCCAATAAACAACCAAACCTTATACCTAAAGGTTCTAGAAAAAGAAGAACAAGTGAAGACAAAAGCTAGCAGAAGAAGAGATGTAATAAAGATTAGATAGAAATAAATGATATAGAAACTACAAATATCAAAAATTAATGATGTACAATACATTGGCTATTGAATTTAAATGAAAAAAATAAAATTAAAAAAAAGAAACTACAAAACAATAGAACAGATCAATAAAACCAAGAGCTGGCTCTCTGAAAAAAAAATAATAAAATCGTAAAACTCCTAGACAGATTTGTCAGAAAGAAACAGAAAGGAACCAAATAAATAAAATCCTAAAAGAGAGAGAAGAAATAACAACACCACAGAAATACAAATTATTATAAGAGAACATTATGAAAAACTATATGACAACAACTTGGACAACCTAGAAGAAAGGCATACCTTCCTAGAAAGATATAAACTACCAAAACTTGATTGCTCCAAAACGTTCCAGCGACCAATTCACCTGGATAGTGGCTGATATATTTAGCTATACACCCCCTCAACCACTCCTCACCACAATGACTCAGAGGAACAACCAACAGAAGAAGAACCCCGAGACTGCAACCCTGGTCACAGAATTACTAGAAATAGACATAAACAATATGACAGAAATGGAATTCAGGACAGGAATTGTCCAAGCAATGGCTAATTTGGAAAAGAACATAGTCTCAAAAGGGAAACCCTAATAACAGAAGTGAAAGCTGAGGTTAGAAAGGATATTAATGAGATGCAATCTAATTTAAATGCACTAACAGCTAGAGTAAGTGAAGCTGAAGATCATATCAATGATTTAGAAGACAGATGGATTAAGAAGGAGGAGCAAGAGAAGTCTTGGAATAAACAGCTAAAATCGCATGAAAACAGAATAAGGGAAATAAATGATGCCATGAAATGCTCCAATATCAGAATTATTGGAATCCCCAAAGGAGTTGAGAGAGAGAGAAGCCTAGAAGATATAGTTGAACAAATCATGGATGAAAATTTCCCTAATCTGGGGAATGAAACTAATGTTCATGTCCTAGAGGCAGATATGACACCCCCCAAGATCAATGAAGCCAGAAAAACCTCCAGGCACATAATTGTGAAATTCGTGAATCATAAAACCAAAGAATATGTATTAAGGGCAGCTAAGGGGAAGCGATCCCTTACCTATAGAGGGAGGATCATAAGAATAAGATCAGACCTTTCCACAGAAACCTGGCAAGCCAAAAAGGGCTGGCAAGACATATTCAGGCAATTACATGACAAAAATATGCAACCAAGGATAATTTACCCAGCAAGGTTGACTTTCAGAATGGAAGGAAAAATAAAGAGCTTCCAGGACCACCAAAGTCTAAAAGATTATGCAACCACCAAGCCAACACTACAAGAAATACTTAGATGGGTTCTATAAAAGAAAAATGAATATAAGAGTGATACAGAAGAGAAATTTACAGAGGTAATCTATAGAAACATGAACTTCACAGGCAACATGATGTCAATACAAACGTATCTATCAATAATCACTCTCAATGTGAATGGCCTAAATGCTCCAATAAAAAGGCACAGGGTTACAGACTGGATAAAACGACAGGACCCATCCATATGCTATTTACAAGAGACACATTTTGAATCTAAAGACACTTCCAGATTGAAAGTCAGGGGATGGAAGACCATCTTTCATGCCAATGGACCCCAAATGAAAGCCACGGTAGCAATTCTCTTATCAGACAAATTGGATTTTAATCTAAATACTGTAGCCAGAGACACAGAAGGACACTACATCATTCTCAAATGATCTATACACCAAGAAGATCTAACAATTATAAATATTTAGGCCCCGACATGGGAGCAGCCAACTACATAAGCCAACTGTTAAGCAAAATAAAGAGTCATATTGACACGAACACATTAATTGTAGGAGATCTTTTTTTTTAGGATTTTATTTATTTATTTGACAGACAGAAACACAGCGAGAGAGGGAACACAAGCAGAAGGACTGAGAGAGGGAGAAGCAGGCCTCCCGCTGAGCAGTAAGCCCGATGTGGAGCTCGGTCCCGGGTCTCCAGGATCATGACCTGAACTGAAAGCACTTCTTTAACCAACTGAGGCACCCAGGTGCCCCAATTGTAGGAGATCTTAACACACCACTGTCAGCAATGGAGGATCATCTAAACAGAAATAAACAAAGAAACAAGAGCCGTGAATGACACATTGAACCAAATGGATCTCATAGATATATTCAGAACATTCCAACCTAAAACAGCAGAATACTCATTCTTCTCGAGTGCACATGGAACTTTCTCCAGAATATACCACATACTAGGTCACAAATCAGGGCTCAACCGATACCAGAAGATTGAGATTATTCCCTGCATATTCTCTGACCACAATGCCATGAAACTGGAACTCAACCACCACAGAAAGTTCACAAGAAAATCAAACACTTGGAAGCTAAACACGATCCTGCTCAAAAATATGTGGATCAACCAGGAAATCAAAGAAGAACCAAAACACTTCATGGAAACCAATGAGAATGAAGATACATCAATCCAAAACCTATGGGATACAGCAAAGGCAGTCCTAAGGGGGAATGCATAGCCATCGAAGCCTCACTCAAAAAAATTGAAAAATCCCAAATACACCACTCTCATTACACCTTAAAGAACTGGAAAATCAACAAAAAATTAAACCAATCCCCCACACAAGATGGGAAATAATTAGAATTAGAGCAGAGACGAATGAATCAGAAACTAGAGATACAGTAGAACACATCCACGAAACTAAAAGCTGGTTCTTGGAAAGAATCAATAAGATCGATAAACCATTGGCCAAACTAATCCAGAAGAAAAGGAAGAAGACCCAAATTAATAAAATTATGCATGAAAGGGGAGAGTTAATGACTAACACCAAGGAAACAGAAACAATTATCAGAAATTACTATCAACAATTATATACCGATAAATTTAACAACCTAGAGGATATGGATACATTCCTAGAAACCTATAAAGTTCCAATATTGAAACAGGAAGACATTTACAATCTGAATAGACCTATATCTAGTAATGAGATTGAAGCAGTGATCAAAAACCTCCCCAAAAACAAGAGTCCAGGACCAGACGGATACTCTGGGGAATTCTACCAAACATTCAAAGAAGAAATAACACCTATCCTCCTGAAGCTCTATCAAAAAAATAGAAACAGAAGGAAAACTTCCAGCTCTTTCTATGAAGCCAGCATTACTCTAATCCCCAAAACAGACAAAGACACCATCAAAAAGGAGAACTTCACCAATATCTCTGATGAATATGGATGCCAAGATTCTCAACACCATCCTTGCTAACAGGATCCAACAATACATTAAAAAGATTATCCACTATAACCAGGTGGTATATATCCTGGGGATACAAGTGGTTCAACACTCGTAAATCAATCAATGTGATAGAACAAATCAATAAGAGAAGAGAGAAGAAACACATGGTACTCTCAATTGATGCAGAAAAGGCATTTGACAAAATACAACACCCGTTCCTAAATCAAAACTCTTCAAAGTATAGGGATAGAGGGAACATTCCTCAACTTCATAAAATCTATCTACAAAAAACCCACAGAGAACATCATTCTCAATGGGGAAAAACTGACAACCTTCCCTTTGAGATCACGAACAAGACAAGGATGCCCACTCTCACCACTACTGTTCAACATAGTGTTAGAAGTCCTAGCAACATCAATCAGACAACAGAAAGAAATAAAAGGTATTCAGCTTGGCAAAGAAGAAGTCAAACTCTTTCTCCTTGCAGATGACATGACACTCTATGTGGAAAACCCAAAAGACTCTACCCCCAAACTACTAGAACTCATACAACAATTCAGTAATGTGGCAGGATACAAAATCAATGCACAGTAATCAGTTGCATTCTTATACACTAACAGTGAAAATATAGAAAGGGAAATCAGAGAATCGATTCCATTTACTATAGCACCAAAAACTATAAGATACTTAGGAATAAACCTAACCAAAGAAGTCAAGGATCTGTACTCGAGGAACTACAGAACACTCATGAAAGAAACTGAAGAAGATTCAAAAAGATGGAAGAGCATTCCATGTTAATAGATCAGAAGAATAAACATTGTTAAAATGTCTATACTTCCCAGAGCAATCTATATTTTCAATACCATTCTGATCATAATTCCACCAACATTCTTCAAAGCGTTGGAACAATCCTAAAACTTATATGGAACCAAAAAAGACCCCGATACGCTAAGGAATTGCTGAAGAAGAAAAGCAAAGCTGGGGGCACCTCGTTACCTGACTTCAGGTATTATTACAAAGCTGTGATTACCAAGACAGCATGGTACTGGCAGAAGCACAGAGAAATAGACCAATAGAACAGAGTAGAGACTCCAGATATGGACCCACAAATATATGGTCAAATCATCTTCAACAAAGCAAGAAAAAATATCCAGTGGTAAAAAAACATTCTCTTCAATAAATGGTGCTGGGAAAATTGGACAGCTATGTATAGAAGAATGAACTAGACCATTCTCTTACACCACACACAAAGGCAAACTCGAAATGGATGAAAGACCTCAATGTGAGGCAGGAATCCATCAAAATCCTGGAAGAGAACATAGGTATTAACCTCTTTGACATCGGCCACAGAAACTTCTTTCAAGACACGTCTCCAAAGGCAAAGGAGACAAAAGCGAAAATGAACTTTTGGGACTTCATCAAAATAAAAAGCTTCTGTACAGCAAGGGCAACAGTCAACAAAACAAAGAGGCAACCCACAGAATGGGAGAAGATATTTGCAAATGACACTACAGACAAAGGGCTGATATCCAAGATCTATAAAGAGTTACTGAAACTCAACATCCAAAAAGAAGATGAACACATCAAAAAATGGGCAAGAGACATGAAGAGGCACTTCTCCATAGAAGATATACAAACGGCTAACAGACACATGAAAAAATGTTCATCGTCACTAGCTATCAGGGAAATTCAAATCAAAACCACACTGAGATACCACCTTACACCAGTCAGAATGGCCAAAATTAACAAGTCAGGAAACAAAAAGTTTTGGACAGGCTGCGCAGAAAGGGAAACTCTCTTACACTCTTGGTAGGAATGCAAGTTGGTGCATCCACTTTGGAAAACAGTGTGGAGATTCCTTAAAAAAATTAAAAATAGAACTACTCTCTGACCCTGCAATTGCACTACTGGCCATTTACCCAAAGATACAGATGTAGTGAAAAGAAGGGCCATATGTTCCCCAATGTTCATTGCAGCAAAGGCCACAATCGCCAAATTGTGGAAAGAGCCAAAATGCCCTTTAACAGATGAATGGATAAAGAATATGTGGTACATATATACAATGGAATACTACGCCTCCATCAGAAGGATGAATATCCAACTTTTGTAGCAACAGGGACTGGATTGGAAGAGATTATGCTGAGTGAAATAAGCCAAGTAGAGAAAGTCAAGTATCACATGGTTTCACTTACTTGTGGTGCATAAGGGATAATATAGAAGACAGTAGGAGAAGGAAAGGAAATGGGAAGTAGGGTAATTCAGGGAGAGAAATGAAACATGAGAGACTATGGACACAGAAACAAACTGAGGGTCTTGGAGGGTGGGTGGGGGGTGAACCTGTTGGTGGGTACTGATGGCACCTATTGCATGGAGCACTGGGTGTGAGGCATGGGCAATGAATCTAGGATCACTGAAAAAATAAAATAAATTTAAAGCCAAAAAGAAATAAAAAAACAACCAAAACTGAGACAGAAAAAATAGAAAACTTGAATAGACTGGCAGCAAGCAAAGAAATCCAATTAATATTCAAAAATTTCCCAACAAACAAAAGTCCAGTTGAATTCTGTCAAGCATTTAAAGAAGAGTTAATACCTATACTTCTCAAACTATTCCAAAATATAGAAATGGAAGGAAAACTTTCAAATTCATTCTATGAGGCTAGCATTACCCTGATATGAAGCCTGGTCGGAGACCTTGAAGCCAACAACCCATGAATCACTGAACACTACATCTGAAACTAATGATGTATTATATGTTGCCTAACTGAATTTAAATTAAAAAAAAGAAATGCGATATCACTTATGTAATATATGACCTTGAAAAACAAAACTCGACACATAGATCAATGGAACAGAATAGAAAACCCAGAAATAGACCCATATTATACAGTCAAGTAATCTTTGTCAAAGCAAGTAGAATATCTGATGGAAAAAGTCTCTTCAACAAATGGTTTGGGAAAACTGGACAGTGATATGCAGTAAGTAGCATGAAACTGGACCACGTGCTCACACCATACATAAAAATAAATTCAAATTGAATGAAAGATCTAAATGTGTACTGGAAATCAATAAAATCCTATGGAAGAACACAGGCACTAACTTCCCTGACATTGGCTGTAGCAAGATCTTAGATCTTTGTCCTGAGGTAAGGGAATCAAAAGCAAAAATAAGCTATTGCTGACTTCATCAAAAGAAAATCCTTCTGCACAGCAAAGCAAACAATCAACAAAACTAAAAGGCAACCTTCGGAATGTGAGACAATATTAGGAGAAGGAAGGAAAAAAGGGGGGGGGTTATTAGACGGGGAGACAACCATGAGAGACTATGGACTCTGGGAAACAATCTGAGGGTTTTAGATGGAAGGAGGGACAGGGGGATGGCTTATCCGCATGATGCATATTAAGGATGGCCCATATTGCCTGGAGAACTGGGTGTTATATGCAAACAGTGAATCGAGGAACACTACATCAAAAACTAATTGGTACTGTATGGTGACTGCCATAACATATTAAAAAAGAAGAAGATATTTGTAAATGACATATTTGATAAAATAGTTAGTATCCAGGGCACCTGGGTGGTTCAGTTGGTTAAGCGACTGCCTTCGGCTCAGGTCATGATCCAGGAGACCCGGGGACTGAGTCCCACATTGGGCTCCCTGCTCGGCAGGAAGCCTGCTTCTCCCTCTCTCACTCCCCTTGCTTGTGTTCCCTCTCTGGCTATGTTTCTCTCTGTCTCAAATAAATAAAATATTTTTTAAAAAGTTGGTATCCAGAATACATAAGGAACTTTTAAACTCAACAAACAAAAACCAAATAGTGCAGTTAAAAAATCAGCAGAAGACATGAAGACATTTCTCCAAAAAACTTACAATGGTCAACACACACATATAAAGACGCTCAACATCACTCATCATCAGGGTAATACAAGCCAAAACTCCAAGATACCACTTCACACAAGTCACAAGAGCTAAAATTAACAACACAGAAACCAACAGATAGTGGCAAGGATGAGGAAACGGGAATCCTCTTACATTGTTGGATACAAAAATACTGAATCAAACAGATACATACACCCCAATGTTCATAATAGTGCTATCAACAATAGAGAAATTATGGAAAGAGCCCCAAAATCCATTGAATGATGAAACGAGCAAGGAGAGTGGGATAGCTATACAGTGGAATATTAGTCATCGAAAAGAAAGAAATCTTGCCATTTGCAATGACATGGATGGAGCTAGAGACTGTTGTGCTAAGTGAAATAAGTAAGTGAAAGACAAAAGCCAGGAGATATCACTCACTTGTGGAATTTAAGAATTGAAATAAATGTACATAAGGCGGGGGGGGGGGGAGAAAGGCAAACCAAGAGACAGATTCTAACTACAGATACTAACTAACTCCGTGGTGACCAGAGGGGAGGTAAGCGAGGTGGGAGTTGGATGGGTTAAGTAGGTGATGGGGATTAAGAAGGGCACTTGCTCTGATGAGCACCAGGTGTTGCATGCAAGGGATAAATGATTAAATTTTATACCTCAAACTAATACTACATTGTATTTTAACTAAGAGCAATGTATAGAAAAAGATGCAGAAGAAAAGAAAACTATCATGAATGTAGAAGGGTTACGAAAATAAAATTATATAATGTTATGAAAACTATCTCCTCTTTACATTAACTTAAACATAATGACATATAATCTACCA
>PITA01031719.1:0-14849 GCA_004023965.1 Spilogale gracilis
AATTATGCTGAGCGAAATAAGTCGATCAGAGAAAGACCATTTTCATATGATCTCTCTGATAGGAGGAATTTGAGAGGCAGGCTGAGGGTTGGTGGGGAGTAGGGAGGGAAAAAAATGAAACAAGATGGGACCGGGGAGGGAGACAAACCATAAGAGACTCTTAATCTCAGGAAACAAACTGAGGGTTTCTGGGGGTTAGCGGGAGAGGGATGGGGTTGCTGGGTTATGGAAAAAAATTAATAATCTGAAAAAAAAAAAGAGTAGTCCTGTTACAAACGTGGAAGAGATGGGCAGTTAGAAGCTGGCTCCAGTGTGATGGACAAGACGAGGTGTTCAGGGTGGAGGTCCGTGTCACATTCTGGTACTGCTCCTTTGTGTCATCATGGTCATCAGCACCATTCTTCACAACCAACCCTGGCCTTGACTCTCGCAGACATGGAAGAGGGAAGATCAACGTTCTGAACACAGGTCCAGCAGAAGCCACCAACTGGTCGGTTAGAAAACTCCATCAAACCCCACACACACATGGACCCTGGTCCCTGGGTAACTTCTGCCCTGAGGTCAGGAGACAGGAGAATGAAATATAGACAGTTGATGCCATTTTTTGCTGTTCCTTTTTGTCCAGACCACAAAATAATGAAATTATTTTCTTCCCAAGTGTCTGCTGGTAAAGAGTGATTGATTCACTTGAACCATATGGGTGGGCTAGAACAAGAGTACACTGCAAATAATTGATGTTAGGCTCACAGAGTTAATGGGTGCCTCACCGTAGCTGAAACTCTGAAATCCAACAATGCATAGTATGGACCTGTTTCTGAGGAGTGAGTGGTTTTTTTCATTATCTTAATTTTGCACACTTTAACCTGTGTCCCCAAAAGTTACCCAGTTCAGAACAACCACAAAAAAGACTGAAAGGATAATTTCAGAGAACAATGAGAGGTGCTCTCCTGGATTTTTTTTTTCTTGGAACATTAGTTCTGCTTTACCAGTGCAAGGGGACACAACTGGGTGATTTATCTGAGTCTATGAATTTTTACTTATAGAAATTTAGTTCTTCCTCATCCTCAGTAAATAAAATCTACAGGGCAAAGTTTGATAATTTGCTTTTGGGGTGAATGTGGGCAAACAAATGTTTTCATGCAGTATTCATGGGAATGGAAGCAAAACTTCTTAAGAGAACGTACACATTAGTCACCCCTGAGCCAAGGAATTGCAAAAGCTGATTGCCTACTTGGTTAAAGAAGGGGAAAATAAAGAGATTAAGCACATATTTCATATTTTGATGAAATGTCCTGTTCATTATATTTATATAATTAAGTCAGTGTATTAGACAGCTCATGCTTCCATAACAAAACATCACAGGAAGTTTATTTTCACACAGTTCTGGAAGCTCAAAGTTCAAGACCAAAACATTTGCGTGGTTTCTACAAAGCCTCTCTGTCTTGCAGATGGCTGCCTTCTTGCTGTGTCCTCACAGGGCCTTGCTCAGTGAGTCTGCATCCCTAGTGTCTCTTCCTCTTCTTATCAAGGCCGTCAGTCATGTTGCAGTGAGGCCACACCCTTGCAATCTCATTTAAGCTTTATTACCTCCTCTAGTACCTCCTTACCTACCTGTTATACCTCCTTATAGGTCGGATCTCCAGAGACAGTCACACTGGGAGTTAGGGTTTTGGCCTGTGAATTTGGTGAGGATGTAATTCAGTCCATAAAGGTGTGTTGAAATCTTCTGGAAGGATATAGAGCACACTGTTTTTCATCTCACTTCTGGGGAATGGCACTGGGATTCCAAGTTAGGCCTGTCCTTCTACTGAATTTTTTAAATGGTGCTATTTTTTTATTTTTATGTTTTAGAGAGGGGGAGAGAGAGAGGCGGAATGTTGAAGGGGAGGGAGAGAGAATCTTAATCAAGCTCCATGCCCATCATGGAGCCCCACGTGGGGCTCAATCTCACAATCCTGCAATCATGACTGGAACCCAAATCCAGAGTTGGACTCTTAGTCAACTGAGCTGCCCACATGCCACTACCCACGTGTTATTTTAAAAGACAATGATGATAAAGGGATATTAATTGGAAGGGGTACCAAGTGTTAGCCTGCCCCGTGTATTTACAGAGGCCCCACCAGCCCAGAACATGAAGAGCCACATGCCTTACTTCTGGGCCCCAAACAGAAGGGAGCCTGCTTTGGCTGGTATTAGCATCCCCTCAGTCCCCCAGTCCATCAGTGCAAAGTGAAGGAAAGGGACCCAGTGGGGAAACAGCACTGTCCTGTGACAAGTCTGTAGGCCAAGCATATCTTTGGGAACCCCAACTGCATCTTTACCCATGGGTCCCTCCTAAGGCCCATGGGCTTCTTCATGCCCTGACTGCCCTCAACCCCCCGGGCTTCAGGAGCAGAAGGTACATCACAGTGGCCACTGGAGCAGGTCTGGTGTTGAAGGGCCCTTCTCAACCTCCCCAAAACCTCTCCAATCACTTCTCATGCCACATTCTTCCTGCAAAGTCAGCACTGCTGGCAGAAACCACTCGCCAGGGCTGATGCAAGCAACCTGAGGAATAGGGAGAACTTGCCTTTGTCCCTGAATTTATACAAACCGCCTAACTGCCCCCATGTCTGTATTTGTTAGCCTCTAATTATTAGGTGTTTTGTCTATGTCAGCATTTTTCATCAAGTGTTCCTTTCTGTGAGACATGATAAACATTAAATCAAGGCTGACTTGGAGGCCTGTATGGCAGAGCCGGGGCGAGAGGATGGGGTGGGCTGGTGAGGCTGTGTGTGGTTTGGAAGCTCAGAGTCAATCTGGTAGAAAACACACCAAGGGAACCGAGGGACACTGGGACGGTAATTTTAATAAAAGCTGCCTTTTTCTGTGCACTTGAAATCGAGCCAGGCACTGCCTTAAGTCCTCTCAGCCTAGAACCCTCACCAAGCAACTCTGCGTGGGGCTCTTCTAGAGGAGGGCTCTGAGAGGCTCTGTCACCCAGGCAGAAAGAGGACCGAGTCAGTGAGGGAGTGAGTTTGGTGGCACATAAGAGAACATAAGTAACAGAGGCTTGATTACTCAGAAGATTTCATTTTTCTCTCACATGGGAGGTCTGGGGATAGTCTTTCCAGGGATGGTGTGGCCGCCCCACACTGCCGGGAAAGGCCCATGTCCCTTCTAGTGTTTGCCTGTACTATCCTTCTAATGTGGCCATCATGTCCCTCTTCCACTCCCAAAAAGGAAAAGGACAAGGGCAAAAGTGCAAGGTCAAAGGGCTGGCTCTGTCTCCCCTTTAAGAAGATTTCCAGAAAATCCCATCTTTATGCTTCTGCTGTGTCACATAGACACTCTTTTCTGCAAGATGGCTATTGTGTATGTGATATTGTGCAAAGCATTACATATATTAGTGTGTTTATCCTTCATAACAGCCCTGTAAGGAAGGTCTTTCCAACCCCTAGGTTCCAGTTTTGTTTTGTTTTGTTCTGTTTTATTTTGTTTTGTTTTGAAGTAGGCTCCATGCCCCATGTGGGGCTTGAACTCATGACCCTGAGATCAAGCATTGTATGTTCAACTGACCCAGCAGCCAGGTGCTCTCACTGGCAAAGTCATCCCAGATAAATCTGTTCCCCTCCCTGGGCCTCAGTGTCCTCATCTGTTTATGAAGGGTTGGACTAGAGTTAAGAGTTCTTACTTGAGGTCTACAGACCCCTACAGGGCCATGGATAATATTCAGAGGGAGGGTCAGGAATTTGAATGGGGAAAAATATTACATTCTTGTATTCACACTGACCTCTAGTTGAATTTTAACATTTCCTTTTATTATGATTCTAGACAGTAATATTAGCAGAATCTGTGATTTGTTCACCAAAAGAAATCAGATTTTTAATAGTATATTATAGTTGTTTTAGATATGTTAAAATATTGTTTATGCTCACCACCACAGCAAAATTATGGTAGCTATTATACCTGCTATATTCAATGGGTTAATTATATATATGCATATCACAAAAATGTATTTTTAATATTTCAGTAGCTATATTTCAATACAATTTATTTTGTTCATAATCCTGTATATTTTGTTTTATGCATTTAAAAGCACTTCGCTGAAAGGGGGTCCACAGGATTCAGCAGACTGCCAAAAGAGTCCGTAGAACAAATGAGATGAAGAACCCCTGAACTATGAGATTTCCTTTTTTTTTTTCAAAAGATTTTTTTATTTATTTGACAGAGAGAAACACAGCCAGAGAGGGAACACAAGCAGGGGGAGTGAGGGAAAGAGAAGCAGGCTTCCCGCTGAGCAGGGAGCCCGATGGGGGGCTCAATCCCAGAATTCTGGGATCATGACCTGAGCCGAAGACAGACGCTAAACAACTGAGCTCCCCCCCCCTCAGGCACCCTGAACTATGAGATTTCTATGTCATTCCGCCTATAATTGAAACTCTGCCACTAGTTATCATGGCCACCCTGAACAAGTCCCCTGAGTCTAGTCTTATGTAAAGTGGGAATAATGTGTGCTTGGCCTAGCTCAGAGCTGCTAGGAGAACAGAAATAATTACAGTAGGCACACAAATACAAAGCTTATGTGTGTTCAAGACACAGAGTCACCTTCTGAAGTGCTAAGTAAATGCTGAGTGTTGTTAAATCATTCAACTTAAGACCTATTTTCCAGTGATGCTAGTGTTTTTCTATCACTTCTGGATAAGTGTCCCATTCAAGCCATATATTTTCTAGTGCCAGATTGGGACTGAACTAGTATAAAATTCAATAATAATAGGAGAAATGCACTTTAAGTGTACTTGGTTGAAGCTACTTAAGACCACAAGGAGACAAAATGAGATTTCACCAATGGGTCATATAACTGTAATTATCTTAGACTCTTTTGAAAAACTTGAGACAACATACCATGGTTTTAAAAAGTCATGGATCAACCAGTCATTTTCTTTGCTACTTCTAAGCATAGGGTTAATTAGACAAATAACAGGGAAGTTGGGAAAGTTGGTTTCCTTCCTAATCTGTGCCTTTAAAATATCTGTGAATACTTATTACCTATTCATTCATCCAAGAAGCCTTCCAAGGTGGCCATAATTAATGTTTTAAAGAGCAAAGTAAAGATCTTCAACTACCTTCTTTGTTAAATTATATCTCAGAAAGGACCTCAGATTATGTTTGGGGTAGTACCTGAGTGCTTTCACAGTCTTGAACTCAAAAACACAAGGCACTTGGCCAAAAAAGATGCTTCCTAAACAAGCTGGTACCTTGGTCAATTTTCCCAAGAATGTATGGAAATACATACTCTGGGATGTTTTTGGTGGGGAGAATATTCCATTTTCACAAGGGAAGCTGACTTTTCTTCTGGCTTTGAGAGAATTTTAGGCTGATGCTGGAGTCTGAGCTATGTAGAGAACCTAGTTAAAAGTTAGACTTGGTGGGGCACCTGGGTGGCTTGGTCATTAAGCCTCTGCCTTCAGTTCAGGTCATGATCCCAGGGTCCTGGGATTGAGCCCTGCATCCGGCTCCCTGCTCAGCAGGAAACTTGCTTCTCCCTCTCCCACTCCCCCTGCTGTGTTTCTGTCCGTCAAATAAATAAATAAATAAAAGTTAGACTTGGGGAAAAATTTTATGCTACTAAAAAAGAAAAAGAAAAACCTACTTTCTATTTAAAAAATCAACAACAACAAAAAATTAACAAAGTAAACCCTGTTTTTTTTTTTTCATCCTGAGGCTAAGAGGATATCATTCATTCATTTGCTTCTTGACAAGTGTTTCCTGGCTGCCTACTCGTGGGCCCTTGTTTGAAATGTAAAGGCTAATGTTGATAACATTAAACATTCTTAAAGGTGGGCTCTGTTCTAAGTACTTTACATATGTTAATTTATGTATGCTTCCCAATCACCCTAGAAGGAAAATACTATTATTATCCCCATGTTATAGATAGAGAATCAGAGCCTTATTGCGATTAAGGAGCTAGCCAGGGGCTGAGTTGTTATTCAGTCTTGCCCAGTGTGATGAAAACACAGGTTGGCAAACTACAGCCCTCCAGCCAAGTCCAGCCCAATGTCTGCTTTTGTAAATAAAGTTTTATTGGAACACAGACATTCTCATTCATTTACATGGTGTCTGTGGTGGCTTTCACGTGACAACAGCAGTCCAGCAGAGACTGTATGGCCCAGAGAGTCTAAAATATTTACTACCTGGCCATTTACAGAAAAAGTTTGCAAACTTCTGCTTTAAAATTCCACTATACTTTCTCTCTAGAAAAAAAGGAAAAAACAAAAACAAAAACATAAGAGGTAAGTAAAATAATTGAAAGTAATATTTTTAATGTGCCATGATTTGTGAAATGGAGTACTGTAAGAGAGTAACTGAAGTGGTAGGATAAGGTTAGAGGCATCCTCTTTAAAATGTGTGCCCCCAGAGCAGGGACCTCCAAACTGAGATCTGAATTCTGGGATTGAGTTTCTTGCTGAGGAATTTGTACTTTACTTAGATGTCCAAATACCCACTGTCTCTGCCTTGACCTGAACAGAGGATGACAAAGGAACCGGTCTCCTTTCTGGAGTGAAAGGTTTCTTTCCCCTTCAAAGGGAGCCTGGGAGGATCCCATGAGGGGAATGACAGATGAAAATGTTCAGCACAGTGCTCGACACTCAATTGGCACTCAACCAACACCCCCTTCTCCCTTCTGACTCCTGTCCTTGCCACCTGCTGGATCAAAATCGGCCCTCTGAACTTCGAAAGGTTTGTAGATCATGAATGCAGTGCTTTATGCTTTAACATGGACATTGAAATTTAATGTAACACAATGAGGTTGGAAGTACGGTTTCCAACTCAGGAAAAAAAAAATTGTTTGGTCCAGCTGATGAGTCCCAAGAGAAAAAATGTGCAAGGTCAATCATTCTATTTGTGGTTGGGGCACAAATTCCCTCTCTTGGTCCAAATGGCCAAGATTGAGGGCAAAGGGGGATTGGTCAGTCAGGAAAGTGGGTGCAAAATGACTGCCTTGGCAGTTTTTTGGATGACTCATTCCAAGACAGTCCATCTCCATTTTATATGGGACCTTCATCCATCCATCACAAGTATTAAAGGTCTCATCTTTAGCCAGGCTCTGAGCCATTTGCTTGACACTAAAAAACTACTGAGTTTTCCTGCCAAGTATATATCCACATGTATTTTTATAGATATAAATCACCTTCAAAATCACTCTTTTTTTGCAATTATGCTTATTCTATCTGCTCACCACTTTTGTTCTTTAGAAAAACATAGACTGTGGTTAGACCCAGCTTTATGTTCTTATTCTGTTCTATTGGCTGGTGACCTTGGGAAAACTTTTAACCTCCCTGAGCCTCAAGTCTTATTTGTAATAATAATAATAACTACCAAATGTCATCCACTTATACAATATTTGATTGCCTGTTGAGTGCCAGCCACTGCTCTAGGCTCTAGGAATTTCACAGCAAAAAAAAGACAGCCAAATCTCTAATAGTTCTGACAGTCTAGTAAAGGGAGTTATAATACTGGAGTAAGTAAATACTCAAGATTGTTACAGACATGATAAATGATATAAAGGAGATGTACAGGTGATATAATAGAGTGAGCTATTTAAGGATATTAAGGCAAGACCACGGGAAGGGCTTTAATGTCCTCAGGCAGAGGAAATATTGAGTCCAAAGGTTTGAAGATGGGGCAAATACTGTTGTGAAGCAAATACTGTTCCTTGATTCTGCTCAGGTCAAAAAACAGAAAGTAGTATAGTATCCAAAAAGGAAAGTGGCTCAGGATAAGGTCAGAGAGGTAGACAGAGACCAGATTTCATGGGCCTTATGAATCATGATAAGGAATTTTGGATTTTATTCTAATCAGAGTGGGAAGTCAATGCAAACAGTTAAGACTTGTGTAGGATTCATGTTTGTTTGTTTGTTTTTTTGTTTGTTTTGAGAGAGAGAGAGAGCACGAGCAGGCAGGGAGGGACATAGGGAGACAGAGAATCTCAAACAGGCTCCACACCCAGCACAGAGCCCCATGATGGGCTGAGTGAGCGGTCATGACCTGAGCCAAAATAAAGAGTTTGACTCTTCATTGACTGAGCCACCCGAGAACCCCAGGATTCATGTTTTTGAAGATTAGTCTGGTTACTGCATGGTGAAGGGATTACAAGAAACAACAGTGAAGGAGGCCAGGGTCATTGTAAGGATTATGTGTAAAATAATGAGCACAGCCTCTGACACATATAACTTCTCTATGAATGTTAGTTAGCTAATGTTCTGGAAAGTCTAGGCTTAATACAGTAGACCCTAGCTTCATATGGCTATTGAGCATTTGAAATGTGGCTAGTCCAACCATGGACTTAAATTTCTCATTTTATTTTAATAAAATTTAATTTTTTTTTTATTTGACAGAGAGAAACACAGCGAGAGAGGGAACACAAGCAGGGGGAGTGTGAGAAGGAGAAGCAGGCTTCCCTCTGAGCAGGGAGCCCAATGCGGCACTCGATCCCAGGTCCCTGGGATCATGACCTGAGCTGAAGGCAGACGCCTAACGACTGAGCCACCCAGACGCCTGTATTTTAATTAAATTTAAGATTAATATTTGATTCAGTCATTGGGAAGTGTATTTGAAAAAACTTGGATTTGTGAATCTATGTAACTGTAAATTTTATGAAATCTGAGTATAGATTCAAGGTTTTTTGATGAAAGCCTAATGTCCAAATTGAGATGTGCTATGAGAGTAAAATATTCACATAATCCCAAAGACTTAGTATGAAAAACAGAATATATATTGATTACATATTCAAATGAGAATATTTTAGACACATTGGGTTAAAGAAAATATTGCTTAACTTCCCTTCTTTTACTGTTTTTAATGCTGCTACTAGCAAATAGAAAGCTACATATGTGACTCACACTGCATTGCTATTAGACATGCTCATCTAAGGGAAAACAGAAACCTAGGAATTTAAGTGCACAGAATATTAGCTCTTGATTATGTCTCCTATCAGAAATCTCAATTTGAAGATTGGAACTGGGAAAAATAAAAAGCAATAGCATTTTTTGGAAACAGTATACAAATACAGGATCTACTTCCTAACTATGTATTTTATGTAATACCTCTCATTCTCAAGGAATTCTTTTGGCATCCCTGGATATTCCTGGATGCTGAACCTTGCTCAGGCAAGTTCATGCATCCCAGCTCTAGGGGAATGTGGAGAATAGAGTTCAGGACTTAGAGGATCCCAGAGCATAAAGCTCTATCTTTAAAGCTGGGCTCAGTAAGCCCCATGGTATGAATATATCCATTTGGGGCACAGAAAAGACTGAGTCAGTCTAGCATAGATTTAAATCTCTAGCTCCAGGGAGGGTAGATGCACAGAGCCTTCCACAAGTTTAGCACAATGTATACATAAGTCACCAGGGGAGGCAGGAGTGATTTCCATCTCTGCCTGCAGATTCTCCACAAAGCAATTTATTTTATGTTAAAGTTTGTGTGAGGGTCTGTAGGAAGTGCTTGAGTTTCATTATTTCATTTAAGCTTCATGAAACTGGGCACCTGGGTGACTCAGTTAAGCATCTGTCTTCAGCTCAGGTCATGATCTCGGGGTCCCCAGATCAAGCCCCAAGTTGGGCTCCCCCCTTCTTCTGCCCCCCAATCATTCCCTCTCAAATAAGTAAATAAATACACTTTTTTAAAAATTTTATTTATTTGACAGAGAGAAACACAGCCAGAGAGGGAACACAAGCAGGGGGAGTGAGAGAGGGAGAAGCAGGCTTCCCGCCGAGCAGGGAGCCCGATGTGGGGCTCGATCCTGGGTCTCCAGGATGATGACCTGAGCCGAAGGCAGTCGCCCAACCAATTGAGCCACCCAGGTGCCCCTAAATACACTTTTTAAAATAAAAAAGCAAGGGCGCCTGGGTGGCTCAGTGGTTTAAGCTTCTGCCTTCGGCTCAGGTCATGATCTCAGGGTCCTGGGATCCAGGCCCACATCGGGATCCCTGCTCAGTGGGGAGCCTGCTTCCTCCTCTCTCTATGCCTGCCTCTGTCAAATAAATAAATAAAAATCTTAAAAATAAATAAATAAAATAAAATAAATAAGCTTCATGAAATCTTATGAGGTGGATATCAAGGCTCAATGGCTTGTCCAAGATCAGATCACACAGCTGCTAAGAGGCAGAGCAGGTATTCAGAGCAAGAAGTCTGACTCCAGAGCCTATACTCTTGACCACTATACTGGACAGTAATTCTATCGTGCCAGTGTGTATAAGACTGCTTCTCTTGTATCATCCCATGTCACCAAGAATTGACCCAACTGCTCCAGAAGAAAGCAAAGAGAAAATGTTTCCTTTGCTATTCTCTTGATTTCATTGCTGTACACACCACAAGGTCTTGTATGATGCCTAGTATTCATTCATTATTCATTCATTCATGTGCAGCTTCCATTCTTTCAACATACTTAGGGGCTCAGTCATCTGGGGGGTGTACAAAAATATTTCACCAATATTATCACTATTAATATGAATTATCATGAGTAATGCTATTAATCAAATTACCAATACTACTAGTAATTGATCATAATATTGGTAATATTGTGAGAACTTCATTAATAATAGTAATACAATGACTGCAGCTGTTTATTGAGAACTTATCACCCATATGAAGGACTATTAAAGTATTTTTTTCTTTTCTTTTTTTTTTAAAGATTTTATTTATTTGACAGACAGAAACACAGCCAGAGAGGGAACACAAGCAGAGGGACTGAGAGAGGGAGAAGCAGGCTTCCTGCCGGGCAGGGAGCCCGATGTGGGACTCGATCCGGGAATCACGACCTGAGCCAAAGGCAGTCACTTAACCAACTGAGCCACCCTGGCGCCCCTAAAGTATTTTCTATCCTGAGGACTTCACCTGTGTTTTAGATAAGACATGACACCATTTAATTCTTTTTTTTTTTAAGATTTTATTTATTTATTTGACAGAGAGAAACGCAACTAGAGAAGGAACACAAGCAGATGGAGTGAGAGAGGGAGAAGCAGGCTTCCTTCTGAAGAGGGAGCTAGATGCGGGGCTCGATCCCAGGACCCTGGGATCATGACCTGAGCTGAAGGCAGACACTTAACAACTGAGCCTAAGGACTGAGCCACCCAGGTGCCCCGACACCATTTAATTCTTACAGTAATCCTATAAGATTATTCCAGAAGTCTCAAAATCTTTTTATACAACTCATCAGAGCCCTGAGTCACCTGGTGTTTTGGCCATAAATTCCTAAAAGAGAATCACTCACCCATGTGGTTACAGGATGTTCATTGACCCCTTACAACTGTAAACAAGACAGACGTGGTCTCTACCTTGGGAAAATAACAACAAAACAGGCTTCTAGATGAAAAACATTTCTTCTCCTTTTACATAGTGACTCTGAGCACTAAGACAAAATTTCTGTGTTTTCAGGATCTGATGGGTGGACTTCCATTTGTAAAAATTTGTTTCTTGCTTTGTTCTCCTATACTTCAGCAACATCCAACTACATATCATTCCCAAAAATATTCCTGAGATTTTTATGATGTCTCTCAGCCTTCCTGGGTTTTTGTCCTCTTAATGAACTATTACTCTTTCCACAGCATAATTCAAATATCTTATTAGTAAAGGCTTAGGAAACTGGACCTATTGGATGTTGGCTCTTTGTGGTTTTAAAAAAAAGAGAGAGAATGTGGATTGCTTCTTCCTTCAGGCTCAGTAGTGTTTTTTTCTTATCCCTATTCTCCCCCTCCCTCAAAAGACAGTGAGCTCCCCAGAATGGTGAGGGAAGGGGCAGTGCCTTATTAGGTTTCCTGTAACCAGCTACTGTCACAAGGCCTGTCACATATTATTGTCTCTAACATTCATTAAGCACTATGTGTCAAGCCCTGTGCACCTTGTCTTCTAGATTATATCATTTATTTCTCCCAAATTTAAGAGGGAGGTAACATTGTTAACTAACCCAATTTTTACATATGAGGCAAATTTATGTATCAAAGTTAAGAACCATTAAGTAATTTACATCAGTCACACAGCTAGTCAAGTGGCAGAGTCAGAATTCAAATAATCAAATAATCCAGGGTAGATCACTTAACACAGCGTGTGACACATAATAAACACATAATTAATAAATGCCAGTTACTAGAAATATCATTTAAAGTTGGACAGCTAATAAAGTAAAAAAGCTGATAATGTAACTCTATTTTATTTATTTACTTATTAATTTTGCTCTAAAATTCATAGCCTTTCTATTGCACCAGAATTCAATTAACAGGGCTTATTTTTTATTATTATTGACGTATAGTTGACATACAGCGTTGCATTATTTTCAGGTATACAAGTAGTGATTGGACAATTCTGTACATTACTCAGTGCTCACCACATAACTGTAGCCATTATCTATCGCCACACAAAATTGTTATGATATTATTAGCTATCTTCCCTGTGCTGTATTTTATATCTCTGTGACTTATTTATTTTGTAACTGGAAGTTTGTATCTCTTAGCACCTAACTAGACTTCTTAAAGGTCATTAGAAGCCTAACTATTGAACAATTTTTAATTCCTTCCATATTTAAAACATTTTAAATATTAAAAGTTTCCAAAAATCTGATATATTTTAATGCTTTTTGTATATTAAAGTTTTTGACTTACACAAAAATGCAAGGGTGTGCATAACTTCATTTAGACATAAATTCAAAAAACAAGTTTAATATCCTTACTGAAAAAAGCCCTTCCCAGTTATCTCTACAATATGTTCTGTGAATTACAGAAAACTATTCTGCTGTTATTGCTGATTACCTATCTGGCTACCTTAACGGATATTTCAAATCTATATTCCCAGCATGGGAATCTAATGGAATCTAATAAAGATTCAATAAACATTTCTTGAATGAACGCATTGGACAACAGTTCGCTTTTGGTTCCAGGATCCCTTAACTCTCTTAATATTAGTGAAGACCCCAAAAAGCTTTTGTTTATGTGGGTTATACTTATCAATGTTCATTGTATTAGTAGAGCTGAAAAATATTTAATATTTATTAATTCAAGATAAGAGTGGCATTGTTTTACATTTATGCAAATATCTGGCTTAATAGGGGACAGCTGGGTTCTCAGTTGTATCCTATAGCCTATAGGCTGTAGTCGCTTCTACATTCAATACGTTGCGCGATCACATGACAGAACCTGCGAGAAAACACTATATTCGTGGAAAGGACAAATAACAACTTAGTATTGTTATGAAAATTGTTTTGATCTAGTAATGGGCCACTCAAAGGCAAACTTTGAGAACCATTGGAGAGAAAACTATTTTGGACAGGTTTATGCTTCAAGATTCCTCTATACATTGTTAGCATAAGAGGCCAGAATGAAGGAGTAAAAAAACAGCTCTAAGACAGCCTCTTTTTCTCCTATGCTGAGTAAGGCAGAGTCTTGCCGTAACTCAAAATGACAACCGTCACTCACATTTTAGTCCGTACAATGGCGTCACACAACGCGAGAGCGCCGCGCTCTTTCCCGGAGAGTCCCACTACATTTCCCAGAATGCTTTGCCAACGGCGACGCCATTGGTTGGTGCAGAGGGAAGTGCACTTGACTGAGCGGAAATAGAAGATCCGGGAGACTGGGAAGGTGAGGACAGGAGGAGCTGGGGAGCTGTGAGTAGCGACTTGGGACTGTCCGCTTTGGCTGTGAGGGACTCAGCCAGAGGACGAACTGTTGGGAAACGTAGGGTGGCTCCTCCGTAACCTTGGGCCCTCAGACTCGCGTTCTTACACTAGACCTGGGGGCGGGGAGAAACAAAACATTGCTGTGGAGGCGAAATCTTAGTATTAAGATCTTGCTGTTGACGTTTTCTTGGGATGAGCTGGGACGAATTCGGGCCCTTGTCGCGACATAAGGGGTCTTGGCGTGATTTTGCTGCGACCAGAGGGGCAAGGGGGCGGGGCTGCTGACGGTCTGACTCAGCGTCTACAGCAGTGGTTCTCGGTTGGTTGGCTGTACATTAAAATCACCTGTGATGTCTTTTTAAAAATACAGGTGTTCTGGGCTTAGGCCAGATCAATAAATCAGAATCTGTGGAGAATAAGATGGGGCAGCAGTACTTGATAAAGCGTCCCAAGTATTATGTTGTCTAGTCGGGGTTGAGAACCACTCTTTTTTAGTGCCTGAGTCTGACCCCCACGGAGATCCTGAGTAGGACGAGCTGCGCCAGGATTGCCCTTCCACTATAACCTGCGTTGGTTCTACAGAATGCATTTGGGTGAAGTTGACGATCGCTGTTTTGGCACCGATTGCGTTTGGAACTCCATCGGAAACTTATGCTTGAGCTTCATACGGTGGTGCTGAAAAGGCAGGCCCGCTTTTTTTTTTTTTTTTTAATTTACGACCTAGCTATTAATGCCGAATGAAGATTAGGGCCGTTTCTTTCTTCCTTCCTTTTCCTTTTCCTTTTCCTTTTTTCTTGCCACTGTTTTAGCTTATCCAGTTTTTTGCTGCCCCGATAAAATTCGAGTGGTGGAAAGAGGAAGAACCACATTTAAACCCCTCCTTTTGCTCATATGAAATTCTGAAAGGGGAGTCAGTAAAATGTTCGGCATTATTTATGGGCGTATGATAACCAGTTTTTTTTTTTAATTTTTTTTATTATTATTATTTTTTTTTAGATTTTCTTTTTTTTTATTGTTACTAAATTTTTTTTTCCAGTGTTTCAAGATTCATTCCCCATTCCCCACACCCAGTGCTCCCCGCTTTAGGTGTCCCCAGTACCCACCACCAGGCTCTCCCATCCCTCCACCCCCCTCCCTCCAAGTCCCTCAGTTTGTTTCTGTGTTCAAAATCTCTGTTGTTTCGTTTCCCTCCCTAGATTAC
>PITA01031720.1:0-14844 GCA_004023965.1 Spilogale gracilis
GGCAGTCAGTGCCAGGAGTCAGTGTGGGTGGTCAGTGCCCGGAGTCAGTGGTAGTGTGGTGTGTGGCTAGCCTGAAAAGACCACCCACATTCACGTCCACCTACAGGTGGTTGACTCCTGACTCCCAACCTGAATTCCTCAGCAGGGCAGGGCCTGAGAAACTGAAAGCCAGCTGTTAATGGCTGCAGGCTCTCTCTTCAGTGGGCCAGCAGGCAAGCTGAGGCAGCCCAGGGAGGGAAGCAGCAGAGAGGACTCAACGCTGCCCCAGCCCGCCCCTTTTCCCTGGTCCCTGAGTTCAACTCTAAGAGCCCGCCCTACTGGAAACTGCTCTACAGTACAAACGGAAACGCCCGGAACTCACAGACCTGCCTCGTATAGTTCATCTATAGGTTTTGTCCGAGGAGATCTCAAAGTACTTTATCCTAGGATCTGGTGGCAGAAACTCCCTCAAGCCCGGACAGGGGAAATGGGGCGCCAGAGCCAGCGTCTTACCTGGGAAGGGCACCCCGAGGGATGCCTGGCACTTACTTTATGGGGGCGACTGGGTTCCCCTGCCGGGATCTCCTCTGCTCTGGGGTCATGTAATCCCACTTGAAGACCAAGTTCCAGTCAAAACCTGCCGGCCACGGGAAGGAAACAAAACATCTGAGTGTTGACGAGAACGCAGTATGCTCCCTCACGGCTTCAACATATTTGATATTTGGACTGGACTCACAGCAAAAAATTAAAAATATAAAAGCACCACCACTGAAGCATCAGCAGAAAGGAGAACCTGGGGAGGGGGCAGCAGCGAGGGAGACGCACATCGACTCCTTCCCTGAGAAGCTCACCCCAAGCGGCAAATGTAGGTGTGGCGTTCCTACAATTCAAATGCCTGAGAGTATCTGTGATGGGGAAACAGGCGGGACAAAGCCGAGTCTGCCACCGTGCCTCCCACTGTCCCGGGGCAAAAGTACCCCGGGGAGGGACAAGAGCACAGGTTCCCTGGGCCGGCCAACTCGGCCTCCTCCAGGACCCTGAGAGCCTTACTAAACCACAGGGGTGAGGTGGCACAGGGGAAACTTTTAGGTGAAAACGAGCCAAAGGAAGTGGCCAAGTGGGCAGCAGGCTGTGATTTCTAAGAAATACAGCAGCTGTCCTCATTCACCCTCAAACCCACAGGCCACTCGGGGCAGCGGAGCTCGGCCAGGAACTTGGACAGGGTTTCTGACCTTTGTGGGCCCCTGGCCCCAGCCGTCGGGTCTGCCCTTGGAAGGCACCCTGCATCAAGCCAGCGCACCCCACGGCTGATGCTTCCAGGACGCACAAGGAGACCGCTTCCCTGGTGACAGATGGCTCATGCATCTCCAGAGGTCTGACAGCCAGCCCTAACTAGCCCAGGGCCGTCAGCTCTGTGCCACAAGGCTTTCCACTGACAGCATGGCTTATGCGGCACGCAGGTGTGGATTCTCCTCAGTGTGCTCCGAGGCCAACGTTCGTGTGCCCTGCCAGTGTGGCATCCTCTAGGGCCCAACCAGAGGCATGGGACTAAAAAGGTCTCCCGGCCGTTACCGCCAAGCGCGGCAGGCTAGCAAAGAGGCAGTGAGCCGCTGGGGAACAAGGCAGCAGGGACAGCGGCACAGAGGGGAAACTGAGGCACCCCCCACACAGGCTTTTCCTGAAGAGCCTGGCTCCCCCTGAGGCAGAGGGCCGGCCTCCACCAGGGAAACGACCAACGTCCTGCCTGTGTTACGAACAGACAAGCAGAGGCCTCAATGGGCCGGCTGACATGGCGTGACCTGCATTTTTTGAATGATCATTATTATTTTATTAATTTGGGCCAAAGAGACAAACTGTATTGGGTTTTGAGAATCTGCTAAAAACATCACCCTTTTCGTTCCTAAAGAGATTTGAGAATATGCTTCCACAGTAACCAGGTGGTGTCTCCTCTCCTTTTGATCCAGCAGGAGGACTGCACCCCCCTCCCCACCCCCTACCCCCGCCCCAGGGCGTCTGTGTCCTTCCTCGGGCTCTGGAATATGCAGCTGCTATGGGAAAGGAGAGCCCATCAAATCTCAGCTCTTGCAAATCCCTGGGAGAAGACGACATTCTGAACACCACTTTCTTGATAACTAGGGATCAGGTCCTCCTTAAAACCCCAAACCTTCTCACCAATTTGCTGAGAATCTTTTCTGAATGTTATATTTCCTGATGTAAGGAGAGTCCTCCCACCACGCCCTGCTGCTGCTGCTGCCTCAGGATGGGGGAGCTGCTCGCTCCCATTATGGACCTCACGCTGGCTACTCTCATCCCTCCGCTACCCTCTGCGGCTGGCACTCCTATCCCCCCACTTCTCAGATGGGCATGCTGAGGCACAGAGGTGAACCGGCCGGCCCACGGTCACATGGGAGACGGGGTCAAAACTCCGAGTCTCACTGACTTTCTCGGCATTCTGTTTTCTGAGGCGCCCGATTTGATAGTTTTAAGGTCTTCTTTGTTGACGCCAGACTATTGGTTGACCCTGCGCCTGTGTGTCTGTCTGCAATAGTCTGTCCTCCTCAAATCAGCTCAGGGTGTTAGAAGGTGGGAAAAGCAGCCCCTCGATTCACATGAAGCAACCAGGGTGCTGGACAGCTAGGAAAGACACCACGATCTCAGGTGTGAAGAATCAATAGTGAATAGATCACACCAATAGAAGGGAAGGACCTTGCTATCTCTTTCAGCGGCAGAGCCAGCTTTGCTGGCCTCTTGGCTCTCAGCCAAGGTCTGAGAGGCGTGGCTTCCCACCAGCAGCCTTTGTCCCCGGGGCCTCCACCCCAGCAGCCCACTTCCTAGGGATACGACAACTTACAACTCGTAAGAGCCAGACGTCACGGGACCAGTTCCTTCGAGGGGGCCGGTGTGGTCCCTGTGCCCCTCTCAGCACAATGAAGCACTGTGTGAGCTCAGTGGTTTCCCAGGCCTGGTCCCGGAGCCCGCGGGGTCCACGGACCCTCCGGGGGTCTATCCTATTAAAGCTACTTTGATAGTTAAGCTAAGACCTTGCATGCCTCGTTCACGCTCACCCCTTCAAAAGTGCATGACGGGGTTTTCTAGAAGCTGCAGTGTCGGTTCTCTGATGTACAACAGCATGGGCACCTGCATCGTCTTGTGTTTTAACAATTTCTTGGCTTTCCTCTCTAATACAGCAAATGCTGACACATACAGCCCACGTGAACACGTTCTTTGGGGCCTCTGATTTTTGAGAAGGTGGAGAGCGTGAGACAAGCTCCTCGTGGGGCCCTGGGGTGATGGGAGTGAAGGAGCACATCCGGGGGCCGTGAGGACCAATAGGAAGCTGGTGCGGCCCTTCGAAGCAGGATGTGGACCATCGGCAGGGTGGGGAGGAGGGGTCCGCCACCCAGCCCGGTGCAGGAGTGATGGGGGGCGGGGGTGGTCAGCGGGAGCCACCAGGGCGACGCAGGCTGTCAGGGGCGCTGAGGTCAGAGAGGAGGCGAAGACGAGCCCAGCCCTTCCACTCTACGGACCCTGAGCTCTGCGGCGCTCACCACAGACCGCCTGTCCACTTGGGCGACGCCTGGTCCCAGTCTCTGACTTGGGGAGGCTTAATCTTCTCCGATTAAAAATGACACCCACGCTGGGTACTAAGCCACACGTGTCATCACAGCCACAGAAGGGCGAAGAGATAAGAGGAAAACAAGAAGCACAGGAAGTTCTTTAAGGGAAAGAAAGCCATTTTTCTCTCTTTATGAGATTCTCCTTGTCGGGCACGGAGATGCCCTTCGCTCACGACTCGTGCGCTGGAGGCGAGCACGTGGCCGTTGCTGCCCCTCGTGACACTGAGCGGGACGTCCCCAGCCAGCCAGGGAAGGCAGGCTGGACCGGGCCGGCACCTACCGCCTTTCAAGTCAGCAGACGCCCCCACATACTGGAAGTTGTCCATATTGATGACATCAATGATAGGGGACACCACCCGAGTCCTGTCCTGAAAAACAAGTCAACAGAAGACAGGAGTCAGTACCATGAATAGAACGAGGCGTCCCACCCCACCAGGGGCAGGCAGCGGCGTCCGGCAGGTTCGGGGACACCCACCACCCCTCCTGCACCTGTCACCCCAGGCCTGAGGTGGCCCGGGGCTCCCCATCCCACGTGCCCCGCCCTCCGCCGTCATGTACGGGGTCTGTCCTGAGCCAAGCGAGGTCAGCAGCGAGCAGGCAGAGAGAGTCGCTCCCTGCGAGCGGACAGCGTGGCCAGAGGACACGTCCCGCGTTTGCCGCCCTGGCCGACGGCGAGGACGGCACTAGTGTGTCCCCGGCATTCTTCTGTTTCCCCAAAATCTAACCTTCCAAGCATGGGGCTGCTTTCCTTCTGGAAGAATCTATGCTCAGCTATCCTTAAGCATCCCATTCCGTGAGCTGCGGTCAACCTCGGGAATGGGCTCACAGGAGAGGCAGCCACGGAACGACGCTGGGAACCTGTCTCTGTGGGCCTGCGGGGTGAGTGACGTGCAGCGACGGATGTCAGCACAGCCGAGGGCAACCCAAGGCAACTCGAGAATCCCAGATCGGAAGGGTTTCTCACCGGTGAGTCTACCCAACAAAACACTCTCTCCCTTAGACGGAGGCATTTGTTTTTGCCACAGTTATTATACTGGTGGTCTGTGAACAGAGGGCCTTTTAACTTTCCTGCCCTCTTTAAAATCAGATGCTTCATGAGATGCTGCTGAGAGGCGTGGCCCCATGCAGCTAGTTAACAAAAGAGAAAACTTTCCTCGACCATTTGCAGAGCCCGAGCGAACCGGAAGAAAGACTGCAACAAACCAACTAGTGACAGAATCTGCAGAGCTAAGAACAGAATACATGAGAGGAACACGTAAGAGAAGAGTATGAAGGTCTCGCACCCCCCAGGTGCAGGTTTATGGGGCAGAAACCCCCACACAGGGCGCTGAGCACCGACGAGCCGAGCCTTCTTGCCCGGCTCCCCCTGGACCGGGGGACGGGAGTCGGAGAACGACTGTGCTCGACTTCTAAGCCCACGTCCTCTGTTCTGGGTTCTTCCGACGGGACTGGAATTAGTGAGAATTATACGTGTCCAGTCCTCCCACTCTTACTCGAGGACAGGGTACTGGAAAGAAGGCTGACAGTTCCACCGTGGCTGCATGGGATCTTCCCGCGCGCTAGCCCCTTGGCCGTGGCCTTCCTGTGTCCTCCGCCTCCCCGGGGCCATGGCCGGGCGCCGCGAAGGTGGGGTGGGGGGCTGCGGGGAGCGGGGTTCCAGAGGGCTTCTTCCTTCGGCCGGGTAAGAGGGCCTGGTTACAGATGGACCCCAAGTCCCTCTTGTTTCAAATGGGGTAACAGCTGCGTTAAGGGTGATATGTGTGTGTCTAACCTGGTCAGTGGAGAGTACTGAGTATCATACCCTCACCGCAGGTGAACAAGATCGACACCACCGTCATAGCGTGATAACTAGTAGCCTGTGGTTAGTCCTCCATGACTTACTCCCCGTCAGCGACGTCCTTGTCATGCCTGACTTGCAAAACGCATGACTTGTTCATTTTCTCTTTTTCTAGCACTTTCTTTAAGTTTGCTTTAAAGAAACACTTTCTCAGTAGGGAGGAAAGAAAGTCAATAGAACAAGTAAAAGGCAAGATTCACGGAAACAGGCCAAAAGTAATAGCCCTGATGATGTTTCTAGGACAGAGGTTCGCGGAGTGTGCCACGGGCTCCCATCCCGCCACAAGCGAGCGGCAGGCGGGAGATGGCCCCCAGCCCCCCCAGGCCTCGGGCAGCAAACGCCCGGCTGGACGCCGTTCCGAGCACGCTGCCCCTTCTGAGCTCAGAGTTGGCTACCAAGCTGCAGGGGAGGAAGGAAGGCCTTCCGAAGGGAAAGAAAAGAGCTGTATGAAACGAATCAGGCTTCCACCAGCCTCTGCTTATCCTCGCCTCCCCCTTGTCAGGTGCTTTCCTCCCAGCCGTAGATCCCTACGGTGAATAAAGCACTCTTTGAACAGGTGTCCAAGCGGCATTTCCCCCCTTCGGGCCCCAAGGGAAACTGCAGCACGTGCCCCGCCTCACCTCGGCCACCCTCTCCAGGAGGGGCTCCAACCAGTGCTCGTTGCACTCGCAGTGGCTGTCCAGGAACGTCAGCACCTTGGCCTGGGCCGCGTCGGCCCCCCGGACCCGCGAGCGCATCAGGCCTGCGGAAGGGGTTACAGAAGCGCGTCAGGGTATGTGAGCGAAAGGCCCCGCGTCCACAGCCCGCCCAGCTCTACGCTGCGGTCCCCGAGACAGAGCTCGGTGGGGACCTTTTCCAAGCTGACTGGACGACTGGGAGGACAGCTTGCTCAGAACGACTGCCCTCGGAGAACGGCCTTCATTCATTGCAGTCTCCTCCACCAGGCAACTCAAGTGTGGAACTTCTACAACTATTTTCCCGTGACACAGCAACAGGGTTTTCTAGTGACCTGGGCCACGGAAGGTGTTACGCCATGGACGCTGGGCTCTAGACGGCACCCCGCCTGATCTGGGGCTTCGCTCTCCAGTCTTGGTCACCCCGGTCAAGTGCGGTCGGGAAGCAGATGAGCCTCCTCCTGGCATCTCCTCAGAAGGTCAGCAGTGGCCTGACGCTATGTCACGAGGTCTCTGTCACTCCCATCACTTCCCCTCATCACGTGGGCACAGGAAGGCTGAGTGCCATCCGATAAGGTACTTGAGAGAGACCACGTGCCTGTAACTTTTCTATCGTAGACTGCCATGACTGTCCTACTTTGCTATTACTGTGGCTAATCTCTTAGTGTGCCTGATTTAGAACTTCAACTTTGCTGGGGGTACTCACGCATAGGAAAACAGTCTCTCCAGGGGCCTGTAAGACCCGTGGCTTCAGGCTCCCACTGGGGGTCTTGGGACGTGTAAGGGGGGATGACTGTCTACAAACATGCTGTGACTATTCACAACCAGTGAGGACCAGTATTTTAAGTTCCTCTGTACGCTGTAGTCAAAACGGGTTTTCCATGTTCTTATAGAGCTGCGCACCACGGGAGGGAAGAGAGACAAGGGCTTCTCGTTCTGCTGTTGTGGAAGCAAGAGTAGCAGTTTGCACGCCGCAAATCCGTGCTCAGAGCACAGTTACAAGCCCTGATCGACAGAAGAGCAAGTCCTGGAGAGGGCCAGAGAGCCGTCAGAAGCAGGCAGGAACGGGACGGGGCTCAGTCCTTAAAAGAAAGCCACATGGGGCAGAGTGCCCGCGCCTGAGGTGTCTCCCGTGAGCTGCCTCTACGACCCACCGCACCACCACCTTTGTGGCTCGTGGGGTCCGAGGACAGAGGCCACGGTCTCTAGAGGTGCCAGAAACTGAAGGAGGAGATCCCGAAAAGGAGGGCGGCCCCCAGACTGTTGAGAACCTCCCCGTAAATCCTCGGCGGACGTCTGAGCCTCAGGCACAGGGGAGACCCCAAGCAGTCCGTGAAAGGGCCCGGTCAGAAGGCAGAAGGAGACTGTAGCTGGTCACTAGCCCCCAGGGACACAGGATCTGACACCCGAGACCCGCCAAGGTCATCTCTGAAGTTCCTCAGCTGATTCTAATAAACAGCGAGATAAGGAGTCACTAAAATCCTTGGCACTAAATAAAGCTAAGCTATTCCTTCGTGGCCATAATATTTTATGCAACTGATTTTCTCTGTCATCTAGGAGCAATACTGTAGGCACCTGTCTGTATGTTCAAATATATGGGACACACACACACACACACACACACACACAGAAACCTGTGTGTATTTTCTCCCCCACCTATCACACACTTCATTTATTTTGTACAGACCCCCCACCCTCTGCCTTCCCCAGCGGCTCCCTGTGGGCTCTTACCCCAACGACAGCCTAATTTAAAGCCCCTGGAAGCACTGATTTCTGAGGTTAACGACACTCCCTGACAAGGCTAACAAGTTCAGGGCTAAAATGCCGACATGAAAAATAATTTCTCTTTTCCATCTCTTCTTCCCCCGCCCCCCACTGTGCTAGAGATTTAAGAAGTTATTACGCGGTTGGTCTGGAAGCAAATATAAGGCACGATTTTCAGTCTGATCTCAAGGTTTTGGTTTATTCTAGGCTTGGGAGACAGAGGGGAGTCCAGCAAATAGAGCCTGCTGAGGAGCAAGGCCCGTCCCCTTGTTTACGTCCCTTGAACATCTGGACGGATGAGCTTAGCTGGTTAAAATGCTGATGTTGCGGTCCTAATGAGCCCAATCGCTTTATCGTGGATGAAATTCGGGCTAAGAAAGACTCCTGGCCTACCCAGGGAACCAGAAGAAAGAGTGTACATTGATCAGGGAACACAAGCACTGCCACTCCAGACCAACAGAGTCCTTCTCAAATGACCAAACGGGCAACTGCTAAGGCATCTCTCTCTGGACTCTAGGGGAGTCTAGAATCCAGCCACCATGCGCTCCAACGGCACAGATACATGGGACACTCATTACGTTGTGATTCTAGCTTCCTTTGCAGGCACTTCAAAGTAATACTTTCCCCCTTTGGAGTCTGTCTTATAACTGCATATGAAGTCGACTGGATGAGCCCAGCTCCGGCAGGTGAGACTGACAGCAGGTTTTGAAGCTGGCATTTGCAAAATCCAATAAGCATGTAATTGCAGCACCGTCTTCCTTCTTGGGATGCCTCACCTTCAGCGGGCTGTCAAACTCCAATCCCTTATTTTATCAGATGCCTGGAGCATGGGGCCATTACATCTCCCATTGCTAAATCTTTGTTTTTCTTCTCAACTCTAGTACTCCAGGGACTGATGAGCCTTCCTAGATTGTAAAAGGAGGAGAGGAGCCAATTTTCTAAATACATAAATAAAAGTATAATTTGAACTCCTGCCCTGGTATACGAACAATTCCAATTAAGCTCTGACTGTCCCCCGTAGACTTTGCTGGGGGAGGCTCCCCGAGGCTCTGGTTGAGAGAGACAGACAAAAGGACTAGAAAGCTAATTGTTTTTTTAGCTGAAACACTTCACTAAGTCACTGCCGGGCTCGGGGAAAGTCAGAATTTGACCATCTTGGTACTGACTTAAGAAAAGAGTCTTACCTTCTCGCCGATCATTTCTGAGAACCCGCACCTTCTCAATTTTCCCCAGGAGGGCCCCGTCTTCAGCTGGTGAAAGAGAGAAGCAGGACATTTGGAATCCCGTGTACAAGGGCTTCGTATTCAAGTATCGTGAATCTCAGTCGTCTGTGGGCAGAGGCTCTCCTGGGAACCTCTTCATTCTGCGGGCCCTGATTTCCGGCCTTCCTGGGAAATGTGTCCTTAGCAGCCACGCTCAGGGAAGCCGGCGTCCGGGAGGAGGGCCGGGCGAGGGGCAGGACGCTGGCGCGGTACTTACGGTCACTGCTGTAGTCGTCCACCAGGATGATCTCTTTTATGAGGTGGGGGGGGCTCTTCTTCAGCACACTGAGGAAACAGAAGGATAAAGGTTGGTGGCCTCACAACGGTGCCATCGGCCGCTACTCATGCTGCAGTCCGGTGACCTGCCTGTCCCCCCAGACGGCCCTGGCCGGGGCGGCACCCCTCCCCGTGGACGCCTGCCCTGGCTGCAGCAGGGGGGACAGGCCGGGGGCCGCTCCTGCCCTCACCTGACCACCGTCCTCAGCAAGGCCGACCTGGCTTCATTGTGGAAGGTGATCACCACGCTGGTGGCCGGCAAGTCCACCCGCCACTGCCGCCGCTGACACCTGCAGGGGAGAAAAGACCGCTGTCTGCACGAGGAAGCGGCCCGGCCTCGGGGGGGCTCTGGACAGCGCCGGCAGCCCAGCTGGCCGGGGTGGACATGCCCGGGCGGCCGCGGATCTGCGGGAGGCACCGGCCTATTCTGAGAGAGCGACAATGGGACAGAAGGAAACAGGAAAACACAAACCGGAGTTATATTTTACAAGATGATTTCGGCGAAAAGTAACATATTGAGAACATCTTTCTAACGCTGAAAAAAAAAAAAGTGTGTTTTAAAACAGTGAAGTCCCATTTATTCTCACATGTCGATACACCTCAGAGATGCGCTTTTCATAACTCACGGTGGTTATTTCGGAGGGATGGAAGCGACTGTGATGCTCTTTTCTCATTTCTGCAGCAAGCACGTGGGGCTTCTGGGCCTCTCGGCAGAGCTGTGCTTGGAACCCGGCTCGGTCCCCCTCCCCTCGTCCCTGCCCCCCAAGGCAGCGGGGACACACCAGGCTGCGGCGGGTGAGGGCCCACGGGCACCTGAGCCGGCCCACTCCCACCTTTCAGTTTAAGGAGAGCTGAAAGGAGCCAGGCTGATCCGAGGGGTCGGGGAGAAACTATGGGCAGACCAACAAGAGGCTCTTCTCCGGTCTGTTCTCCACAGACAGACACAAGACTGTGAGGACACGGAATGGCTCTTTTAAGAGACAGGACTCTGCCACGTCGAGGCGGGAGACACTAGAGTATCTCACACTAGAGGCAGAAGTGACCCATTAAGGCAGATCCACCTCAGCAAAAACCATCAGCGGGGACCCTTCACGGCGGGTTCTGTCGGGGGGGGGGGCGGAATATGCCGGCAGCGAGGGGAGGGCTCCGGACACACAGCGGTACATCTGGGGCAGGCTCTCTGCCCGTCGGGGCCGCCGGGCAGCCACCAACTTGGGGTTTCAGTGCCTTCAGCAAGTTTCCAAAATGGCGGCACCAAAGACACATGCTTGGACAGAGGCTGGGGAGATGGTCAAGCCTCTCTGCCCCGAGGGAAGCCGTTCTCGGGCTTTTTTTTTTTAAAGCCAGTATTTTTTTTTTAAGATTTTATTTATTTATTTGACAGGGAGAAACACAGCCAGGGAGAAAACACAGCAGAGGGAGTGAGAGAGGGAGAAGCAGGCTTCCCACCGAGCAGGGAGCCCGATGTGGGGCTCGATCCCGGTCTCCGGGATCATGACCTGAGCCAAAGGCAGTCGCTCAACCAACTAAGCCACCCAGGCGCCCCGGTTCTCAGGCTTTTTATACCCAGGGTCGAAAGAGCGAAAGATTTTTGCTGTGAGCCCGCAGCCGGGTAGGGAGCTGTCGGTGGGCGCCCACACGAGGTCCGGCCACGCTGGCCTCAGTGATCTGCAGACGGTCCCGACTTAGGGAGGCAGCTGGAAAGCTCCCATGGCGCCAAGACACTTTAAAAACCTTGTTCTACCTGTTAGCTCTGTTAGCTCTTAGCGCAGTTTACCCCCGCTGGGAGGGATCCGCTTCCAGAACTGAAGGCAACTATCTTAAACGCCAAATCAGTGGGAAAAGGAGAAAGGTTTCTTAAAAAAGTCATCTTTGGAGCTCAGCCACGGCTAAAAGCATTTAAGCGGTTAAGGACTGAAGTGGCCGAGCGACAGCTCACAGACAATGGCCGGCGATTCCACACAACGGGGACATCTGAAAGAAAAATGGCCCACAGACACTAATTTTCCCTCCTGACTGGGAAAACGACCTCAGAGAAGCGAATTTTCAAAGGGAGAAAGAAAAGCCGTGCAATTAAGAAGCAATTAGGTCGGAATCACAAGATGGACCTCTCTGGCTTATTCTGGTTATCTGGAGAGCCTCATTTTCATTACTCATGAGAAAACTGCATAATCTGCCCGTCCGTGTCGTCCGAGGGACAAGATGCATTCTGGAATTAATATGGCACCTCATTATGGCTCCTGACAGCCGCGTCTTTAATGACAAGTAGACAGACCCGCTAGTTTTGTTCTTAGTCCTTTTCTTTCCATTTTCGGAATGAGCCAATTGTTGGATTAAGGAAAGATGTGTGTGGTTCAGCTATAAACGAATTCCTGACTACGGTCCTTCCCTGGAACTCAATCCGTAATGCTAATGAGGAGCATTAGAAGAGCGCGGCCCCCGCGTGCCCTCCGCGGCAGGGGCCGCGCAGTGCAGGGGGCAGTGCTGAGTGGTGCGGGCTCACGGGCTCAGGGAGAGCCGCTGCTGTGGCCGCGGGGACATTAAACCAGGGAAGCACCTTTCCTCCTTGAAGCATCGTCCCCTTCACCGATCCAATCATGCCCTATTCTCTCTGCGGGAAGCCTCCTTCTCTGCTGGAGCACTGGGGAGTCTCAAGAGGCCCTGGAAATGTTTTTCCAGGACACAAAGGGCCGCTGCTTCCACATCGGTTAGGAAGACTCCTCTGCATATTCATAAGGCACCAAGTTCTGCTAGGATTTGGCAGCCAGGAGGCATCCCATTTTTAAGGCAAAGGGATAACAAGCAAAAACTGAGAACTATCTTACACCCCGTGAGCCGAGGGTGTATGTGTGTATGGACGCGTACGCATTCAGACCCGAACTTCTTGTGTGGAGCCAAGAGTAGGGGGAGGGGAGAGTGTAGGATTTCTTTAAAAAGAAACAGAATACATCTTGCGTTTAAGGACTCCTATCTGTGCCAACCAGCCTTCCCTACTGCAGAGCGAGTGAAGGAAGGCCCGATGCAGCATGCCCTCAGGGGACTCGGCTGCCGGGGGCACGTCATTTTGGAGCAGAGGACGAACCCCTGCTCCCTTTGAGCTGGTGGTGGGACAAGTTTGCAGCCGACGTGAGCTGGAAGCTGTGGGATGTCCGGGGACACGAGCCGAGCCGTGGGATGCCTGGGGAAGCACCACAGGGCTCTGGGTCACACTGCCGGGACGCAACGTTGCCTGAGTCTCCATGGGTCTGGTACTAGAGTGGTCATTCTGGTAACTTCCTAGTTGGTAAAATGCAGACTTTAAAAACTGGACACAAAGGTTTTCTTTCTTAAGTCCTGAGTTTCGTTTTAAGATTTCTGTGTGGCCAGAAGGCTATCAATATCTGAACGCTTTCTTGAGTGGCCAGAAATGGAAACAATGACCCATCTCAATCATCACGTGCTCCTGAGCCCTTCTGAAGAATTAATTCGTCTCCGGGGCAGACTCGTTCTGATGTGGGGGTTCTATCTGGGGTTGATCATCAAGTCGATCACAGAACCCAAAGCACTCTTCAGATGCACCCCCAAATGCACTGGGAAGCTAGGGGCTCTGATCAGAAATGTGGGAGTTGAACAATGTGTGTTTCTACTCCCCCTCCCCCTCCGCCCCAGCATGTCACCACTCACCGCCATCCTGGTAGGTCCGGTACTTCCGCAGAGGGCCTGCGGTAGCCTTGGTTACCGACTGTGCCATCTGCGAAAAGGGCCCTCATAATCTTGCATGGTTATTGGAAAAATCAAGTAAAACTGTATGGGGAGAAAGGTTCCCTACAGTCATAACTCTGGGGTGTAACGCACATCTGGCGGCCGTGCACGGGGTGCCCCGTCAGGGCCTGTGGCGGGTTAGCGCGGAGTCCTCTCTAGGGTCAGCGTGAGGCGTGGGACAATCTGGGGGAGGACCGCACGGTCACTCATGGGAAGGAGGGTCCTAGGCCTGCAGCAGGAGCTCAGCAGATGGAAAGCGAGGGGGATGGAGAAGCAGGCTTCAATCAGAGAGAGTTCCAGACCATCTACAAGGTCCAGAGCGAGGCCACACTTGGTGAGACGGGCATGACGGCCCAGTGCAGGGTGACAGGAAAGAAGAAACATGGAGAGAATATGCTCCGTCTCCCTGAAATGCCTGTTCAACTCAGAGTTTACAAGGAAAACCAAGCAAGCAGGCTGATTAGTAATTGGTAATTAAATTAGTGATTAAGCATTACTCTATGTCAGCCTAAAGACTGCTTTCTATGATGGAAGATATGGGAAATACAGACAAACTGAAAAGATAACAACGCAACGTTTCAAACCATGTGAAGCCCACGTCGGCATGTCCCGGTATCCCAGTGCTCGGAGACGCTCAGCCCCTCTGTGAAGCCCACGGGGCACTTGCAGCCAGTCCTGAAAGACGGGTGTGCAGCGCCCAGGACCCCGAGCGTATTGTGCAGACTGTATTCTGATTCCAAGCTGGAGCCCTGTGCTGGAGGAAAGCTGCTGGCCACGGGAACCTTGGATGTTAGTTTGTGCAGCAGAGGCTTCTCCCTGGTGCCCACAGGTCGCCCTCCAGCTGCGTCCCTGCCTCCCACGGCCCAGCTCCAGGGAAAAACAATACCAGGCTCACGCAAGACCGTGGGACTTTGAAGTTCTGGGGGCTGTCCTATGTATTTCTCTTTACAAATTATTAAGCTGGCATTCCGGGTTCATTCAGTCCTTTAATTCAGTTTGAGTGTGCCCCGAGAGACAACTCTAGCTCTGGTTTGCTGACAGTAAAACAAAAGAAAGCATTGGGGGGGGGGAGCGCGCAAATAAAGAAGCAGAAAGCAGAAATTTCTGGGTTTGCAAAGCTGAGGGTCAAGTCTTGGGCTGCGGTCCATTTGCCGAGGAAGAGTTCCCTATGGCCTCTCAGAAAGACAGGCAGCCCCCCGCCCTGGCCCGGACAACCTCTGCACCATCACCATCGGCGTGCGTATGAGCGAGGAAGAGCCCATACATGAAGCCCAGAGAGCAATGCGCAAGCAACCATGCACCCTCCACTCCCCTTTTTAAATCTTAATATTTTATGGGGCGTCAGGGTGGCCCAGTCAGTTGAGCATCCCACCCCTGATTTCAGCTCAGGTCTTGATCTCAGGCTCATGGGATCAAGCCCTACACTGGGCTCCACACTTAGCAGCGAGTCTGCTTGAAATTCTCTCCCTCCCTCTCCCTGTGCCCCTCCCCCTCTCTCATGAATCAATAAATCTAAAAAAAAAAAAAAAAATCCTTGGCGCGCCTGGGTGGCTCAGTTGTTTAAGCGACTGCCTTCAGCTCAGGTCATGATCCTGGAGACCCGGGATCGAGCCCCGCATCGGGCTCCCTGCTCAGCGGGAAGCCTGCTTCTCCCTCTCTCACTGTGTTTCTCTCTGTCAAATACATAAATAAAA
>PITA01031721.1:0-14846 GCA_004023965.1 Spilogale gracilis
TCTATATTCAAGGAACGTAATAGATTTCAATCAGGATCAACCTCTAAATGTCCATTAATAGTCAGTGGTCATTGGATGGTAATTGAAAGATGAAGGTTTCACCTTTTACCATAAAGTGCCCACTGACTATGATACTGAATGAGGGCACTAGTTTATACTGATCATAGTGTTCTTCTTCAGAACATGCTGTTAATGGTGGAAAGGGGGCAGAGAATAAATGGGAGATAGTCATTGTAGGACCCTGGGTGTGGTGTGGTGCGTGTGTGCGTGTGTGTGTGTGTGTGTATGTGTGTGTGTGTGTGTGTGTGTGTGTGTGAGAGAGAGAGAGAGAGAGAGAGAGAGAGATAGCTTTAGTCAGTTTTGTCAATTTAACTATGTTACTTATTCCCATCTTTGAATTTGCAGTGTAGAAGGAAGATCTCAAATAAACAATGTATGTTTACATCTGAAGGAACTAGAAAAAGACAAATAAGGAAAGTCCAAAGTTAACTTAAGGAAAGAAATAAGTGATATAAATGAGGAGAAATATACAGCATCAAGTCTTGATAGAAACCCTCAAAAACCGCCTCACATCAGTCAGAATAGCTGAATTAATGTCAGGAAACGACAGGTGTTGACAAATATGCAGAGAAGGGGGAACCCTCCTACACTGTTGGTGGGAATGCAAGCTGGTGCAGCCTCTATGGAAAATGGTATGGAGGTTCCTCATAAAGTTGGAAATAGAGCTTATCTATGACCCAGCAATTACACTACTGGGTATTTACCACAAGAATAACAAATGTAGTGATCCAAAGGGACAAGTGCATCCCAATGTTTATATCAGCAATGTCCACCATTGCCAAACTATGGAAAGAGCCTAGATGTCCATCAAGAGATGAATGGGTAAAGAAGAGAAGAAGAGTGGTGTGTGTGTACAAACAATGGAATAAAAAATGAAATCTTAAGAAAATGAATTCTTACATTTGCAACAACGTGCATGGAACTAGAGAGTATTATGCTAAGCAAAATAAGTCTATCAGAGAAAGATAATTATCATATTATCACTCATACGTGGAATTTAAGAAACAAAACTGAGGATCATAGGGGAAGAGGGAAAAAATAAAATGATGAAATCAAAGGAGATATGGCATAAGAGACTCTTAACTGTAGGAAAGAAACTGAGGGTTGCTGGAGGGGAAGGAGGTGAGGGGATGGGGTCACTGACTGATAAACATTAAGGAAGGTATGTGATATAATGAGCTCTGGGTATTATATAAGACTGATGAATCACTGAACTCTACCTCTGAAACTAATAATACACTACATGTTAATTAATTGAATCTTAAGAAACAAGAGAATTATGTTGCATTTCTATATACTAATAATGAAACAGCAGAAATCAAGGATTGGACCCATTTACAATTGTACCAAAAAAATACCTAGGAATAAACCTAACCAAAGAGATAAAATGTCTCTACTCTGAAAACTACAGAGCACTTATGAATGAAATTGAAGAGGACACAAAGAAATGAAAAAATTCCATGTGCGTGGATTTGAAGAACACACATTGTTAAAATGTCTGTACTACCAAAAGCAATCTGCACATTTAATGCAATCCCTATCAAAATACCACCAACATTTTTCAGAGCGCTAGTACAAATAATCCTAAAATTTGTATGGAACCACAAAAGACCCTGAAGAGCCAAAGTAATCCTGAAAAAGAAGAGCAAAGCTGGAGGCATCATGATTCTGGACTTAAAGCTATACTTCAAAGCTATGGTTATCAAGACAGTATGGTAGCAGCACAGAAACAGACCCATAGATCAATAGAACAGAACAGAAAACCCAGAAGTGGACCCATAGCTATATGGTTAATCAATCTTTGACAAAGCAGGAAAAAATATCCAATGGGAAAAAAACCAGTCTCTTCAACAAATGGTGTTGGGAAGATGACACCACTTTGTAACACCATACACAAAAATACACTCAAAACAGATCAAAGAACTAAATGTGAGACAGGAATCCATCAAAATTCTCAAGGAGAACACAAGTAGGAACTTCTTTGGCCTCAGCTGTAGCAACTTCTTACTAGACACCTCTCTGGAGGTAAGGGAAACAAAGGAAAAATGAACTATTGGGCATTCATCAAGATAAAAAGCTTCTGCACAGCAACGAAAACAATGAACAAAGTGAAAAACCAGCCTATGGATGGGAGAAGATACTTGCAAATAACATATGTGAAAAAGAGTTAGTATCCAAAATTTATAAAGAACTATGAAACTCAACACCAAAAATAAATAATCAATTAAAGAATGGGCAGAAGACATGAACAGATGTGTTTTTTTTTTTCTGACAAAGACATCCAGGTGGCTAACAGACACATGAAAAGATGCTTAACATCATTCATCACCAGGGAAATACATATCAAAACCATGATGAGTTACCATGTCATACCTCTCAGAATGGGTAAAATTAACAACACAAGGAACAACAGATGTTGGCGAGGATGTGGAGAAAGGGGAGCCCTCTTGCACTGTTGGTGGGAATGCAAACTGGTATAGCCACTCTGGGGAACAGTATGGAGGTTCCACAAAAAGTTAAAAAGTGGGGATTCAGCAACTGCACTACTAGGTGTTTACTGAAAGGCTACGAAAATAGATTCGAAAAGGTACTCGCACTCCAATGTTCATAGCAGCTTTATCAATAGCCAAACTATGGAAGAGCCAAAATGTCCACCAAGAGATGAATGGATAAAGATGTGGTATATATAAATATCATGGAATATGACTCAGCCATTAAAATGAATGAAATCTTGCCATTTGTAATAATGTGGATGGAGCTAGAGCATTTGATGTCAAGTGAAATAAGTCATTCAGAAAAAGACAAATACCATATGATTTCACTCATATGTGGAATTTAGGAAACAAAACAGCTGCACATATGGGAAGGGTGAAAAAAAGAGGGACTCTTTACTACTGAGTACAAACAAGGTTGATGGAAGGAAGTGGGTGGGGGTTGGGCCAAATGGGTGATGGGTGTTAAGGAGGGTAGCTGTTATGATGAGCACAGGGTAATATATGTAAGTGATGAATCACTAAACTGTACTCCTAAAACCAATATCACACTATATGCTAACAAACTAGAATTTAAATAAACATTTGGAGAAAAGCATACTACATCAACCTTTCAGAGCAAAAATAAATAAAAAACAAAAATGAAAAAAAAATTAACCAAAGAGGTTTTACATTGAAATCATATCAGTGATTAAGGAAATTATAAAGACTAATGTGTTGACCTTGAATAAGATACCATAAATTCTGTTATCTCCTTAATAAAATGGAAATAACGGAATGGATAGATATTTTTTTTAATGAAAAGGAGCTATTCTGATTACAACTGACCCAAGAATAACATGGGTTTGAACTATGTGGGTTCACTTATATAGCAGATTTTTAAAAAGATTTATTTATTTGAGAGAGAAAGAGCATGAGCAGGGGGCGAAGAGCAGAGGGAGAAGCAGACTCCCCACTGAACAGGGAGCCCAATGCAGGGCTCGATCCCAGAGCCCTGGGATCATGACCTGAGCCAAAGGAAAATGCTTAACTGACTGAGCCACCCGGGCACCCCGATTTTTTTTTGATAATATAGTAATGTAAATATATTTTCTCTTCTTTATGATTTCCTTAATAACATTTTCCTTTCTCTAGATTATTGTAAGAATACAGTATATAGGGACGCCTGGGTGGCTCAGTTGGTTAAGCGACTGCCTTCGGCTCAGGTCATGATCCCGGAGACCGGGGATCGAGTCCCACATCGGGCTCCCTGCTCGGCAGGAAGCCTGCTTCTCCCTCTCTCACTCCCCCCGCTTTTGTTCTTTAAAAAGAAAAAAAAAGAATACAGTATATAATACGTAAGAATAAAATATATGTGTTGACTGTTTTACTTGTTAGGATTCTGGTCAGAAGTAGTCTATTAACAGCTTAATTTTTGAAATAAAAAACAATCAAGATATGAACTTGTGGAATTAAGTTATATTTAGCAAGGCTGCTGGAAAGAATACCAACACAGATATATTTGTGTTTACCAGTTCAAGCAGAATATAAAATTTCAAAAAAGTGATATAATTTTTCATAGCATCAAGTATAGTAAGTTTAATACAAGATTATTTGATGACAGTTTAAAACTTTATTAAGAGAATTTAATTGTCATATATCTAACAAAGAACAGTTTGCCTGGTTTCAGCTTGTCTGTGTTTAAACCTGTGGTTGCCCTTCACCTCTAAGACAAAATAACAGTTGGGAACATTACTTAGTAGAATTTTATGTAGATGACATTAATGTTATGCAAAAGACACCACAGTTTTTGTTTTGTAAGATAGACTTTCAAACATATTTTACTAATGTAGTTTAAACACACCACTCTTTCTATTGGAATAAGGAAACAAAAAGGTTGTTCATGTTCAGAACATAGTAAATGAAATTAATATATTAAAAGGTAGTTCTAAATGAAGGCAAAAATTGTGTGTACTTTTATTAAAAATCCAAGTAACACAAAAATCAACCTTGAAATAAAAGAAATTTATAAATCAGTATTATTTAAATAAAACAACTTGAAAAATATTCTGAATATAAGATATTAAATGTTATGTCACATTTGTTAATGCTTGAGTAAATAGAAATTCCAGTACTACAATTGTTTTTTCTTTATTATGCAGAAGTGCAAAAATGTTTCTTTGGTTTACTTTAGTCCTAATGTGAATGGTTAAATAGGATAACCATTTGTCCTCATTTCCACCTATAGGCTTAAGGGTGATTATGAAGGTCTTTTTTTCACACTTGACAGTGTTGCTTGTATAATAAATTATACAATCACAGTAGTTTTGAGTCATTGCTTTAATTTCTGATATGAAAATGTGAAGCTCATATATACTGTGTCTTACAGCATGGAAAAAAAGGAAGGAAGAAATGAATTGAGATAGGGAGGGAGAAGAAAAGGAGAGAGGGGGGGATAAAAAGATACCTAGAAAAGTCAGACATTTGTTTCTAAGTCCTTTTTCAAACCTTTATTAAGGAATAAGTCACAAATATAATTGTATATATTTTAAGTGTACAACATGATGATTTGTTCCACATTTACATTATAGGGTGACTAAATAAACATAAATAATTAACACATCTATCACCTCATGTATTTAACTTTTTTTGTGTGTGGTGAGAATGCTTAAGATGTATTCTCATCACCTTTCAAGTACATAATACTATCTTATCTACTAAAAGTAAATACTTTTGAGGGACAACTGACAAATTTCACAAGTTTTCGTATGGTCTCTGTGATGTTTACATAATTAGGTGCTACTGAGATTAATTAAATATGTTTTCCTAGTATATCAACCATTTCATCCATATTTTGAAAACATTAGAGTTCAAAAATGTATTCACTTTCAATTACATAAAATACTTAATGTCAGTGTCTTGTTCATTTTCAGTATTATGTACACCCGGATGTATATATTTGAACTTTTTCCATTTTCCTCCAGATTATTTACAATGGTGGATACTCCTCATAAATATTTTTAAAAAGAGCAATATTTTCAATTTATTAGTTGTATTTTCTCTTTACTAATAATTTATACTTTTTATTAAGTACATCATTCTTTTTCCATTAGGATTATTCTGTTGCTCTTTTTTCCCCTTACCTTTACATTGGATGGTCATGCAATGTATTGTCTATTTAAAAACTTGCATTTATAGAGACGAATCTGTAAATCCTGTAGCGAGGTTTTGTCTACCCGAGGCCACTGCTGGGCAGAGACTCTGGGTGAAGCCACCGTCACCATGTCTGACAAGGACTTGGGGGTAAGATGGAAGGAGAAAACATTAAACTCAAAGTCATTGGACAGGATAGCAGTGAGAGTCACTTCAAAGTGAAAATGACAATACATCTCAAGAAACACAGAGAAGCATACTGTCAAAGACAGGGAGTTCCAATGAATTCACTCAGGTTTCTCTTTGAAGATCTGAGAATTGCTGATAATCACGCTCCAAAACAACTGGGAATGGAGGAAGAAGATGTGATTGAAGTTTATCAGGAACAGGGAGTCATTTGACGATTAAGATATTCTTTTCATTTTTTTTCTTTACCCTCAACCTTTTTTTTTATTTTTAAAAATAGTTCTTTTGTAATGGTGCTCAAAACAGAATTGAAAACTGGCACCCCATCTCCTTAAAACATATGGTAATTTGAATTCTAGTGCCTATTATTCATTATCACTTGTTTCCACTGTGCTGATTTTTGATGATCAAATCCCAGCCCCCTTCATATGGCCCTCTCCTTTTTAAAAATTACATGTGTGCACAGCGAGGCCACCTTTTCCAGGACTGTGCATTTTCAGGCTTGTGATAAATAATATCAACCAATGCTAGTGTTCATGATGACTTTCCAATTGGTCCTGAAGTTCTAGCATGTGATTGCTTCACTCCTGGACTATGACTTTCATTGAGAGACAGAAGTTTTTCAGAGAACTGAACTGTGGAAAAATGACCTTTCCTTAAATTTCAGCTACTTTTAAAATTTGAAGGTCTGGACCAAAAGAAGAGAAATATCAGGCTGGAGTTAAGATGACAGAGATGGTGAGAGTAATGACTAACTCCAAAGATGGCTTCACTGAAAAGAAAGCATTTTAAGATAAAAGAAAATTCTTGTCAGAAGATCCCAGAAAAGTTCTAATTTTCATTAGCAGTTAATAAAGTTATTCATGCAGAAGTATATTCAACAGAATACTGACCTTTTTGGGCATCTGGGTGGCTTACTGGGTTAAGCCTCTGCCTTCAGCTCAGGTCATGATCTCAGGGTCCTGCTCAGCAGGGAGCCTGCTTCCTCCTCTCTCTCTCTGCCTGCCTCTCTGCCTACTTGTGATCTCTCTCTCTATGTCAAATAAATAAATAAAATCTTTATTTAAAAAAAGAATACTGCTCTTTTTGACTTTATTTGTACTCTTTGGCCTGGGATATGGGCTTTAAATGGACATTGTACCGGTATTTTATTCATTAAAATAAGCAAAGTAGTTGTAAAAACTGTAACCCCTCCAAAAAAAACCCCTTGCATTTAAAGGCTGTGATCCTCCTATGAGTATATTCTAGCCATGGAAAACAGCCTCCTGGAAGCAGCTTGAAAACGATGTCTTAATGTAAATAGTTTAAATGAATGTTTCAGCAATTCAGAGCAAAAAAGTTTAGGTAATTTATTACTTAAACGTCAAGCGCTTCCTCTAAACTCAGAAACTCTTATAATTAACAGTCAGCAATTTGGAAGATACAGGTAAAACATACTTAAGTTGGTTGGTCAGGAATTATTAGGATACTGGTCTTTGAACTTCAAATCTTATCAGTTTATGTCTCAAGGCAAAAATTTATAATATGTCATGTTTGAGATGGTTAGAGGTGATTATATCATAGCATCCATAACTCATGAAGAATGAGAGTGGGGACAAGAAGTGTGCTTAGTGTAGGTATCTCAGAGCTGCCTTGTGCATTAATGACTACGTGATCAGGCGCCTGGGTGGCTCAGTGGGTTAAAACCTCTGCCTTTGGCTTCTCGGGTCATGATCTTACGGTCTGGGATTGAGGCCCGCATCGAGCTCTCTGCTCACAGGGAGCCTGCTTCCTCCTCTTTCTCTGCCTACTTGTGATCTCTCTCTCTGTCAAATAAATAAATAAAATTTATATAAAAAAGAAAAAGAAAGACTACGTGATCTACTTGATCGGACACAAAAACTGGAAACTTGAATATCTCTTCCCATTTTCTTATTCAGTCATTTGAGCCTTCTTGCGGACAGGATTGAAATGCAAATGGGATTTTTTTTTTTTTTGAATAGAGAGAATAATCCAGAATTTGACAAAATCTAAGAATGGATATCCAGGTCTCCACACATAAAAACATCAAGAGAATGTTTATTCATTATCTCAGAAGCAACGAAATCTCAGTTCAGATAATAAAATCCTACTCAAGATGTTATTTGTAGGGCGCCTGGGTGGCTCAGTAGTTAAGTGTCTGCCTTTGGCTAGGTCATGATCTCGGAGTCCTGGGTGATCTCGGAGTCCTGGGATAGGGCCCACACTAGGCTCCCTGCTCGGTGGGAAGCCTGCTCTTTCCTCTCTCACTCCCCCTGCTTGTGTTCCCTCTCTAGCTGTGTTTCTCTCTGTCAAATAAATAAATAAAATCTTTAAAAAAAAGATGTTATTTGTAATAAATAAGTCACATAAAATGGAGTATTTTGTTATTCTTTGAATAGAACCACAAATACAACAATCAGCATTAAAAAGGATTATAATATATCTGATGTGAATTCATTATAGATTCAGTTATAAGATTGAGGGTGGAATTTAGAATTAAGGGGTTCTCCAAGAATCACACTATTTATGTTAGAGCTGCTAGTTTATATAAACTGATATTTATTCCAAATACATTTTGTATTTGTTAAAAAGCAGAAATTACTAAAAAAAACCTCTGAAAATTATTAGCTGTTAGTAAAAGTAGTGATACTCAAAAATAACAAAATGTTTTCATGTTTCAATGTTTTCATTTCATTTCATTTAACTTAAGAAAAAGACTGTATCTATTTTTAAAGAGAGAGTGCGAGTATGCTAGTTGGGGGGGGTGAGTGTGTGTGTGGGGGAGGAGGTCAGACGGACACAGAGAATCCCAAGCGGACTCCACACTGAGCGCAGAACCTGACACAGGGCTCACTCTCATGACTGTGAGATTATTAACTGAGCCAAACTCAAGAGTCGGTTGCTTAACTGACTGAGCCACTCAGGCTCTGTCTTCATCAACATGGCTTTGATCTAATTTGTTTCTAAATCTGATTGCCTGTAAGTCAGGTAGTCAGTCATTTAGGGTCTAAACTACCTGTCAATGTATCTTTATATATGAATTCTGTTCTTAAAGTAACAGTAATATCACATTTAGATTATCAAAGATATTCAAGAAAAGAGAAAAACACATACTTTATATTCTTAATGGATCACATACCTGCTTCTGGCATTTTAATGGGCTCCACCCTTCACATCAGGAGCATCTCTGCTTTTATCCCTAGTCTTTGACTGAACCAGTTCCTGGAGATTAGCTTTCATTTTAGGCCCTTAGAAAAGAAAGGTTATCAATTTAAGCAGTAAGCATAAACTTTAAATAAAGAAGTGATAATATTCATTCTTTCAGTTGTATAAAACAGAAGCGTGTAGGCTACTGTGGAAAAAAAAGTGAGGGTAAGATGGACTTCATATCTTTGTTTTTCTGTATCATGATACTTTATTTCAAATGATAGTCTAAGGATAAACCTCACTAAATCTACATTTCTTTCATATTACCATAGTGTATTAAGAGTAGAGAGCATCAACTATCTAAGAAACCTTAACTCTATACTATAGATAGGATTTTAATTAAAATATAATACCCTGGGGCACCTAGGTGGTTCAGTTGGTTAAGCCTCTGCCTTCCACTCAGGTCATGAACCCATGGGACTAAGCCCCATTTTGGTTTCCCTGCTCAGCACAGATAAAACTCCCTCCTTGTGCACTCTCTCCCACTCTCTCTCTCTCTTTTTAAAGATTTTATGTATTTATTTGACAGAGAGGGAGAGAGACAGAGAGGGATCACAAGCAGGGATAATGGGAGAGGGGAAAAGAGGATCCACACTGAGCAGGGAGTCCCATGTAGGGCTCATTCCCAGGACACTGGGATCACCACCCAAGCCAAAAGCAGATGCCCACCAACTGAGCCACCCAGACACCTCTCCCTCATTCTTTTAAATTTAAAAAAAAATCGGGGGGAGGAGGGGTGGGTAGCTCAATTGGTTAAGCATCTGCCTGCCTTCAGTTCAGGTCGTGATGTGATCACACGGTCCTGGGATCGAGTCCCGCTTTCAGTCTCTGCTCAGCAGGATGTCTGCTTCTCCCTCTCCCTCTGCCCCTCCCCCCACTCATGTTCTCTCTCACACACTCTGCTCTCTCTCTAATACATAAATAAAAAAATCTTAAAAAAGGTAAATTTGTAAAAGTTCCCATCCCTTCTACCTTATTCCCTGTCCTTTGAACCCTGTTCCCAACCACCCTATAAATTACTAATCTTCATTAGTTAAAAATAAATAAATAAAAACATAAAAATTGAAAAAACTTTTAAAAATCGTAAGAAATGTAATTTACTGAACGATTAGCCAATTGCATTTGTGGGCCCATGACAAACCGTATGCTACTGAGATCCATACCCTATTAGGCAACCTGAAAGTTTTTTGAAAAAATTAGTTAGATTTCAGTGCAGTTGCTCTATGTAACTTAGGATCAAGGAGTCATGTATAGAACAAAGTTCCAAAAGTAACAGCAAAACATTAGTGATTAACAGTCCAACTTGTGTTTTACAGTGAGAATAAAGGAAAGAGGGTAGAAAAAAATTAATGGACTTTGTTGTCAGTTGTATTGTAAAACCTCTTAGCAGTGAATTCCTAAAATCATCCAAGACCTGAATGGTGTGAATAATTTTACTATAAGGACTTGATGAAAATGCTCTATTTGGAAAACATTCATTTCTTGTTTCATGATCATTTTAAGAAACTTTTGATATTCCTAATCACAAAAGTATTTATACACCTTTTAAAGCCACTTAAAAATCATAGCAATGTACTGACCTTAGGCCAGCTTCCTGAATCATGCAGCTCTTATAAAACACACCATATCAAATGATTAACTGGACAGCGGCTATCATTCATTGAGCTCTTTTCAGGAGTCTTATTCCTGCTCCACTAAACCAGATTGATTCCTGTGCTTGTAGCAAGCTACTTTAGAGTACAGACACATTTAAGTAGTAACCATTCCATACAAAAACACTCACTTGTTTGCACAGCACCAGAGATGGTAGGAAGAACACAAACCTCTTTAGAAATTCCTATTTTAAATAATCTCTACACTCAGTATGGACCCTGAACTCTCCACCCCATATCAAGAGAAACGTTCTCCCAACTGAGCCAGCCAGGTTTCCCAAGAACACTGCCCTTGTAGTGAAATATGAATTGTGTCTCCCCATGGGTCAATCATTCTTTGGCAAGCCACAGTCCCTGAGCCTTAGTTTTCCCATTTCTGAAATGAGGCCCCTATCCGTACCTAAAAAGGCCTTATTCCACATGTTGTAGGATGTGTTGACTTGGCCCTCCGCCTGCGCTGTGAAAAACTGCTTACACTGTCCTCGAAATGAGTAAAAAGGACACAGAAGAAAGTGTTAAGAACAAATTAAATGAGGGAAATGACTTTTTGTAGTTCAACATTTCCCTCTAATTTAGAAACGACCACAGTTTCAAGCACAACGATTTACTCTTGAGGAAAAAGGGGGAATTCACGACGGTGAAGGACTACATGCAGCTGCACTCTGCACTCTTCACATTTTCAACCCATTTTTGGGAAATGATTGAGATTCCCTTGTCATGTTTTCTTTCCTTCGGTCATGGTTGGTCATAATGCACAGTACACATATACAGCCCCCTGCTCCCCAGAATTCTTCTTCCCTTTCCCTTCACCTTGAGAACAGGAGCTTCCTTCTACTTCCTTCCCTTGATCAGGTTTAATACCCTGGTTCTCAGGTGGGGCCTCCTTTTGTTTGTTTTCTCCTCCCTGGGTTGCCACACCTACGGTTAGGTGTGTATGCGGGCAAATAAAAAGATGTGTGGTTATTACACGTAAATAGACATTACACATTTGGATATCAAATGAACAATAAGCATAAAGACACTCACGCATCATGATTCTCTGTGTTTACTCTTAAAAGTGACTCTTCCCACAGAGCGGCTTCTCCAACAAGAGGTTGCCACAAGCACTTTGGAGTCTACTGTAAACGCTGCTGGGATGGATATACACAATCGGTGCTTAATAAGCAAGACAAAGAAGACAAAGTCTGTATTTCCACAGGTAACAGAAATATGGAATCCTTCTGGTTCAATGATTCCTTCCCTTTATCAGCAGAGAAGTTTTTATCACTCTATCTGTATGTTGGTTGGTAACTCAACAAAACTTTCAGGGCAATAAATACATGTTAATCCAAATAATCCAATATGGAATTACTCACACCAACATGCTCCTTACACCCTCGGTCATCTTTTCTGTGTTTAGATTTGGATCTCGATCTGGCTCGGCCACTCATAGTTCACCCTGAAAAGAGAATATTGGTATTTGGAAAAGGTACTCTAAAGGAGCAATATACCATTTCTAAGGCCACAGGTTTAATTTTACTTCCTTTGAAAATACTCTGAAAGCCAACCTGGTATCAGTCTCGTGTACACGCTGTGGTCACAACAAACACACGGGCTATAAGATCATTAACGTCAGGCTGCTGCTGACATCAACTTGCGGACTGACTGAAACATGAGGCTTAGTCTCCCAGCTAGATTCCCCAGCATAAAGGGCACTTCAGAAAGTAGGGCTGGACATTTAAACCTGCTTCAGCACCGCTATGGTCACATTCCCATTTACGAGGCTCATTTCCCTGCCTTTGATAATGTTCTGTTGAATGCAGAGAAAGAAACAATCCTTTGCCTACTGCCTATGGCTGTCTCTGCACCACACGGACTCAGGTGTCTAGTCCCGAATTAGCCTCATGGCCGGTTCCCCTCCTGACAACGCACAGTGCACTATAGATCTTGGGGACCCACTACAGACCCCCACCATCCCCCGCTTTCTAGCCTTTTCTGTACCGCCAGGTCTGCTTCCTGCCCAGGGTCCCACAGAGGATCCTGGCCTCTGGGCTCTGCTGGCAGCTGCAGGGGCTCTGGGACTCAGACAACTCCACTAACACCCACCCCTGGCCAAGTTTTCACCTGTCTTCACCTCCCCTCCTTGGCCCACCAACCTTGCTTTACCCAGGCCCTGCCACGAGGACGAGAGACATGGCGACCGTTACACCTGTGAGAAGGGCTTTTGCTCCTCAGCACTTCCACCTAGGACACCACAGTTCCAGCGTAACCACCTCCCTGAAGCCCACTGGCTCCCTCCCCATGCTCGCTCACACTTAAACTCCTGGTCATGCTGACTTCAGGACCTACCAGTTGTATACACTTAGGGAAAAAGCTCACAGCACAGAGTAATAAGACTGCCTCAATCGAACTCAGCTCTGCTCACAGAACACGGGCAACAATGCCCACGCAGCAATGAGCATGCACACAGATTTGGGGGCAGGCAAGGTGGGTTGACCTTTTCCCGCCTGTGCTGCTGCAGAGACTTGCAACCACGGGGTCAGCTGAAAAGAAAAGAGGCTTCAGCAGTCTCTTTTTCAAAGTACCCCATCTGTCCTATGCATTCAGATACTTTGGGGACACACAGACCCAGCTTACCCTTAATGGACAAGGTGACTCAGAAAAGGCATTGAGCCAGAAATAGATATGAAGGATTTTAATATGAGTTTGATATGGACTGCATTACTCATTTCTTCCTTTCATTTTGGGTGTTGTGTCATACTTGAACTAATTGACTCCCCTCTGTATAACTACATTAACACCTGTTTTCTTTACATTTTTTTGCACTACTGCACATTGACATCTCTGCCCTGGTAGCTCATTTCTCTGTCTGGAGCTGTTTTATTTCATTCCCTGTATGTTTCAGATATATCCACATATATTGAGATTTAGGCTCAGTTACATGGCATGCAGCAGTAGTGTCTATCCTCCTCAAATTCTGTCCTTCCCAAATTACAGCCATGCCTCCTCTAAGCAAAGCTGACTTTATCTCATAAAGGGAGAGCACTAACTGGACAGAGCCTTAAAAGAGTCTTGGAGGTGGCAGGGCAGGAGAGATAGTTATATTTCATATTTTAAAGTCTGGTATACATCAGAACTTTCAATGTTGGAGGAGGGTAGTGATTAAGATTGGGTGAGAATCAAGATAGAATGGTTTAGGTTTGGATGATGCAATGGAAAAACCTTGGTAAAGAGTTTTATTTATTTGACACAGAGAGAGAGCAAGAGAACACAAGCACAGGGAGAGGCAGAAGGAAAGGGAGAAGCAGACTCCCTACTGAGTTGGGAGCCAAACTTGGGGCTGGATCCCACGACCTAGAGATTATGACCTGAACCAAAAGGAGACCCTTGAGCATCTAAACCACCCAGGTGCCCCACAAGGCTAGAATTTAAGACCATAAGTTCAAAGTTTCTTGTAGTTTAAAAATGTCCTTTCACACTTTTGATTGATGAGTTAGTGGATTTTCCAGGTAGCTCCTAGAATAAAGAAAAAAGCTATTTGTGACTCTCCTGTTCTTAGGCAAGGCCTTGCTGGATTAGTTAATTTATGTTGATTTAGACATCAATTTCTAGCAGTAAAAACAGTACCAACAGTCCATGAATTGTTGTTTATAGAGACACACAAAATGTCTCCATTGGATACGCCTAAGCAGCCTCTTAGGAGAAGCAAGAAGTTACCTGACTTTTTACATGATACCGAAGAAGTTTGGAGTAGTGTGTTATTGGGGTCTAGAGCTGGGGGCCAAAAACAGTTCTTTGGATGTCTTTGGTGCAAAAAAAGGTGGTTTTATTAAGGCAAGGGTACAGGCCCAGTGGGCAGGAAGAGCTGCTGCCCTGGGATTGGGAGGAGCAACTGATTACTGCTTTGGGGTTGGGGCAGTAAGGAAAGGGGAGCTGCAGAAGGATTTCATGTACCAAGGAAGACGCACAGGAAACCTGAGGCCTTGCTCTTGTCAAACAGCGGTTCTTTTTCCCTCTAGAAAGGCATTAACACTAAGACACTTAGGAGCTGCCTGGACATACATTATACTTGGCCTGCCTCCAGGATTTCTCAATGGGCTGTACATTATGAGGACATTTAATTTTATCTACATTTCCT